>WEKX01018858.1:10292-24451 GCA_013390025.1 Pitta sordida
ATTAAAGTCTCCTGTAAGAACTAAGGCAGCTGACCTTGAGGCTGTCTCCAGTTACTTATAGAGCAAGCTGGGGGCAACTGTTTAACTGCTGGAGGGTAGGAGGGCCCTTCAGAGGGACCTTAATAGAATAGAGAAATGGGCAGACTACAACAGTCTGAAATTTAACAAGATTAAGTTCTGGCTTCTTCACTTTGGACATAACAACCCCATGCATTGTTACCAACTGGGGAATGAGTGGCTGGAGAATGGTGAAATGGAGTAGGATTTAGGAGTAATGATTGACAGGAAACTCAATATGAGCCTGCAGTGTGCCCAGGTGGCTAAGAGGACCAATGGCGTCCTGGGCCATTGGGAGCAGTGTGGTCAGTCGGACTAGGGAAGTTATCCTTCACATGTATTCGGCACTAGTCAGACCACATCTTGAATACTGTGTCCAGTTCTGGGCTCCCCAGTTTAAAAGGGATGTTGAGCTGCTTGAGAGGGTCCAGAGAAAGGCGACAAGGATGGTGAAAGGACTGGAGGACAAGCCCTATGGGGAGCGGCTATGGGAACTGGGGTTTTTCAGCCTGGAGAAGAGGAGGCTCAGAGGTGACCTCATTGCTGTTTAGAACTACAGTGAACCCCCGCATGTTCACGTTCCACAATATGCGAGCTTCAGTATTTACTGGTGATTTTTCTGCGAGATTTGGTACTTCAGCACATGCGCAGTAGCTACTGCGACCTCTGTCTGATGGCCCCCAGCTCCGCCGCTCATGGTGCCAGCTCCGCCCCCCTCGCCTCCCCACTCGCACAGCCAGTGCTGTTCCTGCTCTTCCCCGCATCCCGCTCGCTCGCTCACTGTGGCTCGTGGCGTGCCCCGCATCCCGCTCGCTCACTGCGGCTCGCGGCGCACCCCCCGTCCCGCTCGGTCACTTGCCACAGCTTGTGGCATGCCCCCCGTTCTCCTTGCTCACTCGCTCGCCATGGCACGCCCCTGTCCTGCTCGCTCGCTCACCGCAGCTCTCCCCCGTCCTGCATGCTCGCCGTGGCTTGCGATGCACCCCCGTCCTGCTCGCTCACTTGCCGGGGCTCGCAGTGTCGGCACTCACCCCCGCCCCGCGCCGATCCCATCCTTGGCACTTGCCCGCCTCACTGGAGCACAGCCAGACATCTGAAAGAAGCCCCGCTCCTAGGACCCACTCTCTTCCCAACCTTATTAGGGGCGGGGGCTTTGCTACGGGCGTAGTGTACTCGACTACGTAGCGGGTTCGCTATCTTTGTGGATTTCACAACTTGCGGGAGGTGGACCAGACCTAACAGTCCACGAGTAATGGTGTTCACTGTACCTGAGGGGAGGTTGCAGCCAGGTGGGTATGAATCTCTTCTCTCAGGCTGACGACACCAGAACAAGAGGACATGGCTTTAAGCTATGTCAGGGGAGGTTTAGACTGGATGTTAGGAAGATGTTTTTCACAGAGAGAGTGATCTCTCATTGGAATGGTCTGCCCAGGGATGTGGTGGATTCGCCATCCCTGGAGGTGTTTAAGAGAAGACTCAAGGAGGAGCTTAGTGATATCGTCTAGCTGGTAGGAGGGCATTCACTCGGGAGTGGGTCCTTCCAACTCAGAATAACCTGTGAACCGCAGCAAACTTGCCTGTTCAAAACAGGTTCTGAATCCAGTGAAAAAGTTTTACATATGCATAAGCTACGTACATGGAGGATGAGTGTCACTAACACATTGTGTCTGAGCTACCAGAAACTTTGAATCAAACCATGAATCTGCCAGATAACCTCACTTAAAGGCCCTGCATATTATCATGCTCTACTTAGTAAGACTGCTCTTTTCAAGCATGTTGCAAGAATTAAATGATCTTAAAATAAATTTTCTTAAAATCAATATTAACAGTATGTGGATTCCCTAGATGTGAACTAGGGAAAAATTTTTGTAATAAAAATGTTGTCCTGAAGTTTTCCAGCTATGTGCTTTGAGGGGCAAAAAATCAGAAATACTATTTTATGGCAACATAGTTAGGTATAATCCAATTTGCAGTCTCACCTTGAATACTGTATGCAGCTTTGGGCACTACCGTATAAGATATAAAGCTATTAGAGAGAATCCAAAGAAGGGCAATGAAGATGGTGAAGTGCTTCCCTGAGGGGAAGTCGTATGAGGAGTAGCTGAGGTCACTTGGTTTATTCAGCCTGGACAAGGGGAGACTGAGAGGAGACCTCACAGCAGTTATAACTGCTTGTGAGAGGAAGTGTGTGGGGTGGACACTAGTCTCTCTCTGTGGTGACCAGTGACAGGACTGGAGAGAATGGCCTGAAGTTGTGTCAGGGGAGGTTCAGGTTGGATATTAGGAAAAGGTTCTCTCCCCAAATGGGCGGCTACACACTGGAACAGGCTCCTGAGGGAAGTGGTCACAGCACCAAGCCTGACAGAGATCAAGAAGCATTTGGATGATACTCTCAGGCACATGGTGTGACCCTTGAGGATGGTCCTGTGCAGGGTTAAGGGTTGTGTAGAAAGATAGTTAGAATCTAAAGGGTGCTGGCCCTTTAAGAGACTGCACAAAGCCCTGGCTTGGTTCATAGCTTGGCCTTGGAACAGCAGAAATAGAGGAATGTTTTGATAACGGTTTCTTGTAGAAAACGACAGGTGTCTTGATTGTAATTGCAAAGTAGGAACCACTGTGTAAGCATGGATTGGCAAAAATATGCTATATATTATCTGAGTGAACCCTGAATAAACAAGTCTTAGCTGTAATCCATATTAGATCGTCACTTTGATCTCCGAAGTCCTGGCATTCTTCTTTTAGGGTTGGACTCAACCATCCTTGTGAGTTTCTTCCAATTCATCACATTCTGTGATTCCATGACTCTGAAATACCTGAATGCTCAGCCCTATAAAACTATATGCGAAGTTTCCCAATCTCCCTATAATTAATTCCAATTTCTTCAATTATGGCAACTGCAGGGAATCACTTTTATTTTGTAAAGAAGAAGAAAGTTGTTATGCTCAAAGAGATACTGTTTGAGCAAAACACGGATGTGTTTTGTACTGGCAGAAAGTATGTTCTTCAAAAAGAAAACACCAATCAACCAACCAATCAACTAGGCAAACTCACAAAACCCCCTCATAACTGTGACTCAGTCTTTATTTACCTGATCATTAAACTTATAACTACTATGGCCCACAGCACATTTACTATACTGCAAACAGTCAGAAAAATATTGTGCAAAATTAGGTATCATTGCTGAAACAATGCAAAATGTTGCCGCCCTATAGACACTAGGGCTAAAAAAGGAGCCCTTGCAATGTTACCAAAAAATACTGAAAGTAGCAAGAAATCTAAGACAGTAAGTCTTAAGAAAAAAATACACAGTCTGGTGAATGAATTGAAACAGCAAGCGACAGAAACATGCTTAGCACATGCTGAAGTGATTACACTGAAAGCAAGAGAGAGAGAGAAAAGGAAGAAGACTGGTAAAACCTCAGAAGAACACTTCAGAGCAAACGATTCTAAAAAGTTGAGAAACTCCACAACAGGGCAACTAAAACAATGCAGTTTCTAAGAATTACAGCATGTACTTGACAGAGAGTCAGAAGAGCACCATAAAGTTATATTTGCAAGTACTAAAAGTCTAATAAATTACTCAGAAGGATACTGATCAAAAGCTACTATAGTGAGACCTGGAGGAAAGAAATAACCTTTAGGGAAGAAAATCAAATCTTCAAAATAACCAGAGCATTAACAGAAATACCTTCGAACAGGAGTAGAATCAAATTTAATTTAGATTTTTTTGTGGCTTAGAAAAAGGGAAATAAATGTTAGAAAAAGATTTATGAAACTGTGGTCTTAATACGGTCATCAAGATCTGGAACTATGCTTCTGTTCCTATAGTAAGCTGAAATTTGCTTTCTTTTTTTTTTCATTCCCCACACATGCACCAGAAGACAAAATCTGTAAAATATTATGTGTGCATTTTCTTGCTTTTAAGATTAATTCTTTAAAATGTTCCAGCTCATTATGTGGGTTTTTTTTGGTTGGTTGGTTGGTTGATTAGTTAGTTGATTGGGGTTTTTGTGCAAGGGAATTAGACATTCTATACTTCAACAAGACTATCCTCCTTAAACTGCACTGAATGTAATGTTAAGAGAAATCATTGTGGGTTTTTGTAAAATATTATGTTCAAACTAATCTGACGAAAAGGTCAAAAATTCACTATTAGAATAAATCAAAAGTAAACTCTTGTAGAGAATTGCTGAAAATCAAGATCCACGATGGTGACTATCACTTGTTTTTTGTAATTACCCTTCAATTTTTCCTACTTTCTTCTTTTCCTCCTGTCTCTCATCTTAAATAGAGAATAAAAGTGAATTATTGTTTTGGTTACCAGCATCTGACTTCGTTTGTATTTTAATCTCGCTTCAGGTATATTGCAACCTTTTCCTCTCTCTGCTTTTGGAGACCAAGACAAAAAATCTAAATTCCCTTGCAATTGGCAGATTATTACAACTCTCTTAAAATCAAACCTTCAATACACATCTCAGTAGTAAAGAGTTCTGTCATCCTTAACTCCAAGAAAAGTCAGGAATTAAAAAGTGCAAAACCTTCAATATATCTTAAAATCAGCACATTGTTTTGCAAATTTGAAAATGATTCTTGTAATTGATTTATTTAAAGTTAATAGATTTCAAATTGCTAGCAAGATATATTTCACTCAGATAGTCTGTAAAGTAAAAGGGTTTTCTTTCCTAGTTTTTATTATAAGAAAGCCTAGTGTTAACTCGAGATACAGTTACTTGGGGATAGAAGTCCCAATATCAGAATTGTACTGAAGTATATTGATAAAGATGATGTAGGCTCTATGTGAAAGCAACCTAAGGATACTATAAGCCTTAAATATGTTGAATTTTAAGATTTCAAATTCCCAGTCATCATGGTCTTAAAGCAAATATCCATCTTTCCAAGGGACATGAAGTCAAGAAAATGATCTGCCTTTATTGCACTGCTAGACAAATCCAAGATTAATAAAAAGACATTTCAATCATTATTGATGATCCTGTCCATGAAAAATGTACAAGTTCAGTCTCTTTTTCTTACACTGTGTTGTTCAGTCTGTCTCTTTATCTTCCACCCAGCTGGACGAAAGCATGGCCTGTTTTCTGAGTGAAAACACCAAGCATTGTACTCATACCTCTTCATTGTGAACATAACATAATTAATTTTTCTGGGTGCACAATTCCTTCTGTACATTCTTGTGACTAATGAACTAGGAACCCACCCACAGAATAATACTTAAAAGTGAGTGCTTTTTGGAGTCCAGTGAAAAGAATAATAAATTAATCCACACCAATCTCATTCAGGTTGGCGCTACTGAAATCCTAAATCCATTGAGGAAGACATGTTGTACAGAATGAACAGAACATGTGTATTATTGTAGTAGATGGGGGTTTAGTGTTTTTCACAGGTAAGTCTGATCCTCCACAGAAAATACATACACTGTACAAATTAATAATTCAGTCATACCTCAAAATTCATGGATTAGGGGTCTCCTGGGAGTCTCACAAATCACCCAGTCTGCAAATATGCGACCCCTCAAAAACTGCAAAACTACGAACTCAGAAGCTCTGCGAATACGAGAATACTATTCAGGGGGGGAAAAAAAAGCAAATACACAAACTCAGAAGCACAAATATGCGAGGTATGACTCTAGGTTAATAATATTTTTAATAATACTGCAGAGTCAGTACCAGTGTCTCCATTACATTTATGCCCCTGCATTTTCAAGAAACGGGTCATTTCAGAGGTCTCGCGAAATGTCAAACTCACAAATACATGCAAGTCATTAATATGCGTGCAGGCCACACCCTTCGCTCCACCCCCAGACAATGAGGAGCAATGGGGAGCCTCTTCGACTCCTCCCCATGGGCTCTCACAGCACAGGGGAGGAAAAGGAAGCGTTTCTGCATCGTCTGCTTGGGGAAACCCCCACCCCAAGAATCCCTAGACTTCTCTTCGGCCAGGCTGCCACTTCCTCAGCTGCTGATTGTGCATGCTTGCAGCCCAAACCCTGCACTGTTGCTCCCCCACACACCCCCTCCCCAACCCTGGTGCTCATGCCCGCTGCGCACCGGCCCCGCGCGGTATGGTGGGGTTCGGCTGAGGCAGTGGAGTGAGCACATCCCGCTGGCCGGCGCGGCCAGCCCCACTTTCCTGGGGCACTTCCCTTCCCCGCCTGTGGTCATGGAAACAGTAGCACGCACCCAGGGGGGTCACTCCCTGGCTGCGCTTAGAGTAACAGGGGACAGCGTGACTTGTGGCCCTCCCCGTGGGACTGGGCCAGTCTCACCCCACAGGGAGCTCTGGCACTGCCCCTCAGGGGAGCAGAGGCGCTGCGCATGTGCCAGCCTGGGAAACTCGCAAATGGCTGAATCAAAACTGCGAGAAATTTTCCTCACAAATCCATGGGGTCGTAATGCAGAGGTTGCAATGCAGCGGGGATATACTGCATTATGGTCAAACTTGTAATCAGTAGAGAGAATGGCATCTTCATTTTATTATACATATGAAGAACATTCCTTAATTAATATTCTTGAAAAGTCAAGGAAGGAAAAATTAAAACTAATTGAATAAAGAAAACATTAAGATTCCAAGCCACTCTTGTATTACCAGTAATTTCCCTTATTTTCTTTTGGTGCACATTTGAATTTTCACTTATAAAATCATGCTTAGCTTGAAAAATCAACCAGACCACATATTACAGAATACAAATGTGATTAGATGAAATTTTCAGACATTTTCTACATTTTAAATGCTTTCTTATATTTAAAAATGCAAAGTGATTTCAATGCAATAAGATGCAATGATTTTCAAGTCAAAGGTCATTCTGTGACAAATATTCACTTCTAATGGCTATATGAAATATAACAGTTCAGTTTGGAAACAAAAATAGCCTTTTCTCTTCAGAGAAATCCTATTACGGTAAAAATCTTACACAATGTGACAATTTTGTACTTTTGACTGCATTTCCTGAATACATTCCTGTATTAATCCTCTTTAAGGAAAAGTTAACTCAATATTGCAAATAAACTGTATTTACATCTCAGCAATATGCAATGAAAACAGGCAGCAAATTAATATTTTAATATTTTCGGCACCTAAATATTTTCATGTATTGATGATGAGATAAAGTTAAGCTTTTTTCCTTAACTGCATTAAAGAAGTGAAGAACATAGTCTTCAAAAAAAACTGCAGAGGAAATATATGCTTTGTAATTATGAAAGTACATATAGACTATACATTCTTGAACTTATTGTAAGTCATTTATTCAGCACTTCATTACAGAAAATTAAAATATAAGTGAAAGAGCTCCTTAACCTTTTTAGGATGTCTTTGCCATTTACTGATTTTACAGAAACACAATGAAAAATGCATGTCAGTACACTGCAGCAGAATTATGACCATTATCTTATGCATAGTTATTCATAATTATGTATTTAGAATCATTACTGGAAAACAGTGGATTGAAAAGAGAATTATGTAGGTAATAAAGCACCTAACAAGTTCAGTCAAAATCCTTAGATGTATGTCCGGTTTTTATGCCAAGATTCAAGAGCAAATAAGTATCAACATATAACTTGAAAAACTAACCATTAACTCATTTAGAAATGTGACATTTTGACTATGATTTCATGTATTTCATTAGAAAATGCATTTAAAACTCTGAAACTTTAAATCAAACCTATTACTCTGAGAAGAAATTTTCATACTTTTAACTGTTTTGTTTTCCTAGTGTCCAATGTATTTTCTTGACATCTCTACTTTATTAATTTTTGTATTTAAATGAACATGAACACTTGCATGTGTTCATGAAAATATATGTGAAATATTTTTAAGACAGATACAAAATTCTACCCTTTTAACTGAGGCAAAAAAGAAAAATCATACCTTTTCTGGATCAGTTGTTGTAATGACCCACACACAGTGTGCATTGTCTTCATATTGAACTGGGTAATTTGGTGATGTGATAATGCCACTCGGTCCACGTAAATTAGAACCACATGTTCTAGCTAAAATGATAAACAACAAATCAGATTGCTTTTGACTGGCTGCTCTGTTTAAAATAAATATTATGAAATTGCCACATCATTAGTAACAACTTTCCACAAAAGTATTATTATGCTGATAATATCCTACAACAATTTGCCCTTGAACATGTTTAAGTCTAACAAAAAACTCCTAAGAAAAGACCTACAGAGGAAGGAAACAAGAACTTTTCAAATGATCAGCCCAGAATTTACATTACTGTATTCTTATTTAATTTAAAATAAATGCTCAGAATTTCATATCAATATTCCATTTAAAGAGAGATTTACACAGAGGAAGCCTTCTACATCTAAATGTAAGAAAGGCCATTATGGGCTCTCTTTTCCAATTTCTCAATGATTGGGAGAAAAAACAACTAAATAAATGTAGTTATAAAGCTCAAAATATTTTAAAATGTCACTGTCAGGTTTATGATACTACATGCTAAAACAAAGAGTCTAGATTGGACTGTTTATAAGTACTTTGATACAAATCTCTGATTCCTGCATCACTTCTATTAAATTCTGATGTAACTTAGATGCTTTAGTTACTTAAGTTCAGTACAGCAAGAAAGAATGACTAGATTATCAATCCAGTCAATCTTTTTCTGAGTTTTGGAATAAAATACCAAACATATTCCTGGTAATTTGGAAAATTTTATTTTTCATCTTTCTCTGTGGCTACCTGCATTCTGAAGGATGAAATATGAGCATTTCTTTACCTCACAAACTGCTATGAGGAAGCCTGCTCTTCTCCATGGATAGAATTGTGATTGGTACAAAGAGGAAGAAAGGATAGCAGATGAAAATGACCTTCAGATTATCCATCATTCCATCACAACCAGATATCACCACTTCATCCTTCGTTCAAATGTTATAGACTAGAGTTTACCACAGTATCACAGTAGAGATAAGGCTGCAAAGGACCTTGAAGATCATCTAGTCCAACATATAATCCAACTAACCCATCCTCTACATCTAGATCATATCACTCAGCACCTCATCCAGCCTCCCCTTGAACACATCCAGGGTTGGCGACCCAACCACCTCTGCGGGAAACCCATTCCACATCCGAATCAGTCTTTCAGTAAAAACCTTTTCCTAATATCAAGTCTAAACTTTCCCTGCTGAAGCTTAAGACTATGACCTCTTGTCCTGTCCCCAGAGACCAAGGAGAAAAGACCAACCCCTGCCTGGCTACAACCTCCTTTTAGATAGTTATACACAGCCATAAGGTCACCCCTGAGCCTCCTCTTTTCTAGTCTAAACAGACCCAGCTCCTTCAACCTCTCCTTGTAGGGCTTATCTTCAAGCCCCTATACCATCCTAGTTGCCCTTATCTGAACTTGTTCCAGCACCTCGACATCTTTCTTGAGCTGAGGGGCCCAGAACTGAACACAATACTTGAGGTGTGGTCTAACCAGTGCTGAATACAGTGGAAGGATAACTTCTCTTGACCTACTAGCCACTCCTTTCTTGATGCAGGCCAGGATGCCTTTGGCCCTTTTGGCTGCCTGGGCACACTGCTGGCTCATNGAGTTAATTACTGACCTTCTTTTTCCATTGATATATTTACAAAAATACTTCTTATTATCCTTAACAGAAGTGATCAGTCTGAGCTCAAGGTGGGCTTTTGCCACTCTAATTTTCTTCCTACACCATCTAACAATACCTCGGTACACCATCTGGTTAACTTCACCCTTTTTCCAAAGGTGATGCACCCTCTTTTTCTCACTCAACTCTTGATGAATTTCCTTGTTCATACAGGCTGGTCTTTTACCCCTACGGCTCATTTCACAGCACAAAGGGACAGTCTGTTTTTGTGCCTTCAAGAGCTCATTCTTGAAGTATACCCAGCTCTCCTGGACCACCTTCGTATAAAGGGCTGACTCCCAAGGAACTCTCCTAATCAGTTCCTTGAATAGACAAAAATCTGTCCTAAGGAAATCCAATTTGGATGTTTTGTTGGTCCCCCTCCTCATTCCACTATTTATTGAAAACTTAATCATTTCATGATCACCGCGTCCCAGACAGTCTCCAACTACCACATCTCCCACCAGGTCCTCCTTATTAGTAAACAGCGTGATTTTTCAGGAGGCCTGTTTCGTGACTGCACCAGCGCAAACTGGCAGTCATTAATATTCAAATTAGAAAGCCATGAATATTGAAATCAATCCCCACACCGTATCGCACGGTCCATGGGCTCACTGCTCTTCCTACGCCGTGTCCAGTCCGCTCCGCTTGGAGGGAACTGGTCACACCAGGTCACCCTGGTTCTACGCCCGCCCTTCTCTGATCCGACTGAGGAGGCTTCATGCATCTATGAAAAATTTACACACTCTCAAGTTAGACGTGGTGTCTGAAACTTTCTCGGTATAGACATCTACCCTAAGTACGGAGAGACCAGGGAGAGAGACTATTGTCTCTCACCCAGAGAGACAATAGGACAGTGGCGCGGGTGGCTCCCTACACCAGTGTCCCCAGTGAAGTGGAAAGGCTTTTTTCCTGGTGTCGAGTGGCTGTGGGCCCTGGGAAGCACTGACACAAACACCCATACACAGCAAGGCAGTGCTGAAACAGTGTCGGAGCGCCGAGGGCAGTGTGAGGGTGGGGGGCAAATTTGCATATTAATGAGCTGCCATTCTACGTGGACAAAGGGCTTCGCGGAGGAGCAACAAGACCTGCGGTACCATGGTACTCGACGGACAACCGTACCTTAGCTCATTCTCATACAAGCAAAAGTTTAGGTCCACTTGTTGCAAATCCTTCCCTCTGCAGGGTCTAAAAGAAATAATATTTGCTACCCTGGTATATGGCATTCAGTGTAAGATTTTGTGAGCACAAGAAATGTCATTTTGATCTACCTCAAAATGACAATAAAAGCATCTAAAACAGTGTTTTGCTTTGTTTTCCAGTGACTGTTCTGACTAGCTCGTCTTGTCCTAGAAGAATGTAAGTAAAGGACATTTCAATGATCAAAACTGTAATTGACATGTACAATCCAAATATGTAACCCAAATTAACCTTTCTACTGAGATAAAAAGCTCTGTTCATAGAGTTTTATGCTTTATTTTTCTGGTGCCTCAGTTCTAGTGTACTTTGGTAACATTTATGTATTTTCCTTTATGTGTTTTTATTACAGATATTAGATTACAGTGGAAAAACATACAAACAAAAGCGACTTCCACTGCTCTTCCTTAAAAGCAGCCCTCATATGTTGGCCGAGACATAATGGGAAAACTTTTAGAAATAAGTTAGAAAATGCGGCCACTGGTAAAGTTGAACAAAATAGCTGAATGAGAGAGAAACTCAATGAAAAATGAGGACTGATGGGAAAAAATATGGTAGTGAGGAGCTCTTATTTAAAAATTATAAAAGGTTAACATAAACCTAACAAGTTCTACTTAAGTTTAGCAGGAGAAGATTAAGTGAAATTAAAACTGTTTAAAGGAAGTTATCTCCCTAAACTGATACTCTTTCTACATCTTTGATTTCATGCTTAGCTACATAAAGGTCTTTGTACATATATATAATCATATAGACACATGAGGTATAGTTCCCTTTTTTAGTGTGTGTTGAGTATAGTTTCATTGCATGTTTAAGCAAGAATTATAAATTATGCCTCCAAACTTCAGTAAAATTTCGAAGGATAGCACTTACCTCTGCAAATTGGCCTGTGGTCACTCCAGGCAGCCAGTGTATCTGTCACTCTCTGACAAGTGATGCTCTTAGAACCTTGCAGCACATAATTATCCTCACAGGAAAACTGTACACTTGCACCCACCCTAGAAAAAAAAAATAGGAGAAAGAAGGAAAGAATTCAAATATATTTTAAATACAAATATCCTAAAATAAATGTCACCAAATGACAGTATATCAAGATCCAAACAAAGAAATTAAGGTGCAAAATTCTACTCTGTCTATAATATATGCATAAAAACTAATATATTCTAGTGGGCAGGTCTCCTTCAGATAATTTTTTAAACTGACAGATAAATAGACCAAACATGATTCCAAACACATCAAAATAATAGTATCATGTAAATAATACATCAAATAAACAAATGCATCAAATAATAAACAATTAGTTTCTCTTCTTCATAAATAAATTATTATTAATTAATCTGATATTTTAATACCATAAACACACATTTTCTAAATGTATTTTGTCCTATCTTTAAAAATTATGAGCTCTGATTTTTTTCCTGAGGAAACAGAAAATAAGCAGTTACCTAGTTGTGATAAATGCAAATTGAGATCTGAAGTACTTAAAAATCATATTGGATAAAGACTTTCCCAAAAGTATAATAATATGTGAACCAGCAGGAAAACTTCAACATTTCCCTGAAGTTTACTGCTATCAAGGCACTTAAGGATCATTATTGAACTGTGCACGACCAAAAAATTAGAGTGAAATGAAATGTCTAATTATTGGATGTCTGCAACAGGAATTTATCATTTAAAACACCTGATTATATAATTTAAAATACTCGATAATTCCCCTCAAAAAAAGAAAGGAGGAAAAAACCCCCAAACCCCCAAAATGAACAGGAGGAATACAAGTGTTTTTATGTCTGATGCAATAAATGACATTTCTTATGGTTAGACTGGGTTTTGACCATTAGAGATACACTTTTAAAACTCTTATTAATGCATATATAAAACATTACACACTAATCTATATAATTTTGATTTTTCAATTTGTTTCAACATTATTCCACACAATATGTATGTCAGATTTTGGATTTTTCTTTTTCCCTGAAAACTCTGTAAATAGCTTGGATCTAAGGATTTAAGGACAATTAATGGGAATGTCATGCATTTTTATACAGTGGGTATAATGAACACACACTAAGGGTCCTAGGGTGACTCAGTTGTGTANAAAAAAAAAATAGGAGAAAGAAGGAAAGAATTCAAATATATTTTAAATACAAATATCCTAAAATAAATGTCACCAAATGACAGTATATCAAGATCCAAACAAAGAAATTAAGGTGCAAAATTCTACTCTGTCAATAATATATGCATAAAAACTAATATATTCTAGTGGGCAGGTCTCCTTCAGATAATTTTTTAAACTGACAGATAAATAGACCAAACATGATTCCAAACACATCAAAATAATAGTATCATGTAAATAATACATCAAATAAACAAATGCATCAAATAATAAACAATTAGTTTCTCTTCTTCATAAATAAATTATTATTAATTAATCTGATATTTTAATACCATAAACACACATTTTCTAAATGTATTTTGTCCTATCTTTAAAAATTATGAGCTCTGATTTTTTTCCTGAGGAAACAGAAAATAAGCAGTTACCTAGTTGTGATAAATGCAAATTGAGATCTGAAGTACTTAAAAATCATATTGGATAAAGACTTCCCCAAAAGTATAATAATATGTGAACCAGCAGGAAAACTTCAACATTTCCCTGAAGTTTACTGCTATCAAGGCACTTAAGGATCATTATTGAACTGTGCACGACCAAAAAATTAGAGTGAAATGAAATGTCTAATTATTGGATGTCTGCAACAGGAATTTATCATTTAAAATACCTGATTATATAATTTAAAATACTCGATAATTCCCCTCAAAAAAAGAAAGGAGGAAAAAACCCCCAAACCCCCAAAATGAACAGGAGGAATACAAGTGTTTTTATGTCTGATGCAATAAATGACATTTCTTATGGTTAGACTGGGTTTTGACCATTAGAGATACACTTTTAAAACTCTTATTAATGCATATATAAAACATTACACACTAATCTATATAATTTTGATTTTTCAATTTGTTTCAACATTATTCCACACAATATGTATGTCAGATTTTGGATTTTTCTTTTTCCCTGAAAACTCTGTAAATAGCTTGGATCTAAGGATTTAAGGACAATTAATGGGAATGTCATGCATTTTTATACAGTGGGTATAATGAACACACACTAAGGGTCCTAGGGTGACTCAGTTGTGTATATATACTCCTTATCTTTGTGCTTCGGCTTTGGTCTATGGGGAAATTTTTTTGTGGATACTGGTCCTTAGTGATCAAGGTCATTTTCTCTCTCTGTCTGGAAGAGGAAAAAAA
>WEKX01018858.1:24506-47971 GCA_013390025.1 Pitta sordida
AGGTCACAGCTGCAGAGGCTTGGAGCTCGTTAACACTCTCTCCCATAGCTGCAATATATAAGGCTGGAGAAGGGCTCCTTTGGGGGTGGAGGGTGTGTTGTGACTCTTGGGGGGCTCCTTGTGTTTTTTATTTGGACATGTCTTTGCTGCACTCCAGTCTCTTCAAGAGAGAGTGCCTGCAATTCCCTTCCCTCACTCTTCCCCCAGGGATTGTTTCTGCTCATCTGCTGTTCCCTTGAGTGCCTCCAGTTATCAGGACCTTAAGCTCCAGCTACTCTCTGGGCACGTGAGAAGTTTCTTCTGGGGTTGTCTGGTGGGATTTGGATTCTGTAGGACTCTTCACATCACAGGACTATAGGATATCTCGAATTTCCCCTCAGGATTGTTTACATCACAGGACTTGTGGGATATCTCAGGTTTTTCTCTTGCTGTTTAAAGCTATTATATCTTGGCTTCTGTGTTTACTAAAGTAAATAGTTTCTATTCTCCACACTTTCCTTTGCTTTTTCTGAACCTGGTTAAGGGGAGGGGTGGTTTTTCTGTTTTGTTTTGTTTGGGTTTTTTTGGCACAGCCCCCAGTTTACCTCAAACCCCAACAGACACAAAATAAATATGGAGAAAACAACATAATAAAAACAAATAAAAAACAGCAAAAACCATCACATTAAGGAGCAAGGTAGGAACATGAAGTATTCAAAAGCTCATTACTGATCTAAATAAATATCTTAGGAGAGGGGATGAACCTGGACCACACAAACTGCAGTCTAACTCCTAAACAGTATCTAAATTGCTGAGTCTTTCCATTGATTAAGCTTGATAGTTTCCCATTTAAAAAATGGACATCCTTTCAAAGTTGTTTTTCACATTGTTTGATTTAGAATTTCAAAGAAGATTGTTACTGCATTTAATATCTGCTTCTTAACAATTAATGTTTTTTATTTCTTTTGTTTTGGGTTGGGTTTGTTTTTTTGTTTACATCTCTACCTCCTTTGTCACTGTGCAAACTGCTGGAAATATTGTGTTTTGGTTTGATAGTTCTCCATGCAAGCTTTAAACATGGGGAAGAAATATGTTTCCTTTTTTTTATTTTAAATTTGAGGTCTCTCAAAGAAAAAATTTGTGGGTTTATAAAAAAGACTAGAATTTGACTAGAAGAAGCCATTTTTAATAGAAAATAATGACAAAGAAATAACAACATAAAGTTAATTTAGTTTCCAGAAACTGTTTTGAAAATGTAGAAGTTATTTGTGTTAAAAGTGTTGCTGAAATTGTGGAGAATGATCACATTTTCACCTTGCCACAGATACAATACAATATTTAAGGAGAGCTGAACTGGAATTGTTTATATCCATTTCAGATTTCTCCTAAACAATCTGTTTAAACAAAGCATTTTAAGATCTCACATAAAAATAAAACAAAATATTGCCCCCAAAGTTGCATTGATTATGTTCTTATTAATCTAGAGAACTTTGGCTTGCCGTTTATCCCTCAAAATGAATTTAAATATCCACTGGATTGTTTTAAAATCTCTGAAAATCGTCTCCCTACTTCCTGAACTGAACACAGTAAAAGTGTAGCAGGAGGACAGAATGAAAAGGTTAAGATTTCAATACCTTTTTGTTTCTTTATGATAAATGCCATTATTATGCTGAAAATGATAAATCCCTTTTCAAATAAGGTGTCATCATTGCATCCATTTGGTCTCAGTCTGCCTTGAAAATAAGCCCTCTACCTTTCCATCAATCCCACTCACAACATACCCTGCAGTAGATCAGATCAGATTTTGAATAATGTGCATTTTCACATGTTTTAGTGCAGATGAATATTCACAGTTGTCATTCTCCTGACAAAAACAATAGCTCCTTCTGGTGTTTATACTTTCCTCTAAGAATAGAAAAACACATTCTTTACTCTCCAGAGTATTTTCATTACATTAGAGAAATGCAGGAGACAGCAAATACTACTTTCCCTCTTCCTATGGCAGAGCATGATTTGTCATTTCAGAGAAACAAAAACTAAATTCCAGCCCAAGTCTCTATTTAAATGTCCAGTTAGATTTAGACAGCTTGCCTTAAGATAGCTAAGATATGTTTTAAATAGATATTAACAAACATTAAAGTAGGTTTGACTCTTCTTTAAAGAAGAGTCTATCTTTTCTCTCCCCTCTTGTATCTAGTCGCTGTAGACAGCAATAAGGTCCTTCATATTTTCTGAAGTCTGAACAAAGCCAGAACTCTAAGCTTCTTGTTTGTCACTTGCTCAGGCTCCGTCACCATCCCAATCTGCTGAACTTCCTCTGGTATCTAGAGTTAATCTTGTGAGAAAGTCCTCTTCAAGTTTGAATTCATGCTGTTTTCTACTAAGCATTCAGGCTATGGCGTTAACTCTTCCCAGAGTATTTGGTTTGGAGAAATTCAGAAGAGTTAAGTTCTCCACAGTTTATGGTTTTTTGAGAAGAGACTTAAGATGGAGAGGGAAAATGAGGTATCCCTACACAAATAGCAAAGTAAAATACTCTCCAAAACAACAGTGGAAGTATATGGGAATTCCTTGGATGAATACACATGGGCGTCCTGAGAAAGAGTTATATTTTAGGATCCATTTTTTAATGTAGTCTCCTACTGACTGGTGTTTGTCTTTTCAATATATCACACCTTGCTAAAGACCTAGATAAAAATTACATTTGTATTCCTAAACCAGTAGACCTTTGGGCAGCAAATGCATATTATATGTATCATACAATTTCATTTGCAGTAGCTGTAGTTGACAAGTTGAATGAGAATATGTAGACAAGAACAACAGTAAACATCTTCTGTACAACTTGTCTCTCTAGCCTAGTTATTGAAAGTTTATTTGACTTCGTCAGTTTTTTAAAATGCACTAAACTGCTTCCCTGTTGTTAATGAAACCATGACTTTGCATGTAACTGAATCTCTTAATGTTGAAATTCTTTATGATTTCTCATACTCCTTCGAGGATGAATAGAGAAAACCAAAAAATAGTATGTCAGTCAGAAGTAAAATGTATTTTTAAATTATTTTTCCTGGCTGTTATAGCCTTGCTTGGAAAAGCCATGATTCATGAACAAGGTTGGATTAATTTGCTTTATGGAGATGCAGAGAACTTTGCACAATTCTTTCTAATTCCTATGAATTGTTCCTTTCCATTTACCCTTAGGCCTGGCTGTCCATTCCCCACTGAGCAATTCATAAATCTGCATGAGCTGGAGGCTCCCATTCGCTTATTTGACCCTCTTATCTGCTGCACCTTGAAGTCTCTGCTATTTTTCCTCAACAAGGTAGGAGCAGACTGCTTCCTTTCTCCATAGGGGCCCATTTGACCTTTTTGTGTTGGTTTTTTTTTTTTTTTTAATATAAAAAAAGTTTAAAACAAAAGAAAGTAAGGACATGGAATTCATTGCAGCCTCAGACACTGAAATTGCCATGTTCCCAAAGCTTTTTAGCAGCTTTTACAAAGTGGGGAAAGAGATAATACTCTCTGCATCATCTATGCTGTCCAGAGAGTTCTGCTTTTTCTATATAGAAAAAGCATTGATTTTAAAAAAAGAAACTAGTAAAAACAATTCATGATATGCAATGGACTGGGCATTATTTTTGGCAAATAATCAATAAATTCAAAACTAAGGAAATTATACAGATCTGTAGTTACATGCTCTGTACATAGTGGAAATACCTTTCTTTTGGTCATATAAGAAGACTAAACGTGCCTACCTGAAGTCAGAGCCTGTCCTTTTCCCATTTTCAGGAATTCCAGGATCAGGACATGTATCAGATGCAATCGCATCCCCACCCTGGGTCACTGCAAAGTAAAGGAAAAAACACATTTAGACATGCATCTGTAAAGATGACTCTTCACTTTCTCCATACATAAACTTCTATCTATTCAGCCATATTTTACTATTTGTCTTGAATAGTTTTGAATTATTACCGAAGAGATGCCCCACATAATTTACTTATTTGAAGTATTCTTTAAATTTTTTGTTAGTATAAAAAAACCCCATATTTTGCTCCTGTGGGAAAATAAATTATTGATTTCCCACTGTCAGTCATATTTTTATGGATATATTTGGATCCACAATTGTTCTCAGACAGGAAAAAACACATTTCATTAATTCACCTTCTGAAATACTCAAAACACACCATTGGAATAGGAAGATAGTACAAGAAATAAAATATGAGGAAATAAAATATACCGAATAAAATGTTTCAATAATAACACTTAAAATAGTCAAAAGTCAAGAGCCCATCTGTAATTCATTAAAACTGTAATATAGGGATATTTTTATGAATTACAGGAGCATTTATATGGGAAAAGATCTCTAAGATCATCAAGTCCAACCTTTGACCAATCACCACTTTATCATGAAGATAATCTCAAAAATATACAAAATACCCCACAGAACAATCCATACATAACCAGCTGTTTATGTGCTCATGCAAATGAGGTTCAAATCTCTATTTTTTACTTTCAGCTAAGAATACAAAGAGAAGGTATCCTGTACTATTCCATTCACAGGATATTCTGAGTTGGAAGGGACCGGCAAGGATCATCTAGTCCAACTCCCAAGTGAGCACCCACCCAGGGATCAAATCCACAACCCTGGAGCCATGCGAACCACGCTGCATCCATCTGAGCCTCCCATCATCTAGACCATCCTTTTGTTCTCCATTCTTTCTCCCTCCAGAGCGTCAGGTATTTAATTATTACTACGTAGATAAATAAGTATACTTATGGACCTTTCAAAACTCAAAATAATATGAACATTTAATTTTCTCTTTTATTTCCCTCTTCATTTGTAAAAAGATATTTAAGGAATATGTGCGGTGAAAAGAAATTAATCATAAAGAAAAGACATAAAACAGAACACTGAATATACAGAAAACCCAAATATATGTTCTTTCTATCCTGCACAAACACATATATAAATTACTCAAATCTGAGTGGATTATAGATGACAGCATTACATCTGAAAGATGAAGAGATGTCAGACATAAAAAGTAGCTGGTTTTCCCACACAATAATACATTTTCAAATTGAATACAGCAGCAAAAGAAATGGTGACAACCAGGATACATATAATCAGATGTTAAGAGCTATATATCTTGATGTGTTTTGGCAGCTTCAGGGACAATTATAGAGAAACTCAAAGTTTTATAAGAAAAGATTTATAGAACTAAAAACTGCACTACAGTACTATAAAAATACAGTAATCTCTTGCTGTTTCGCAGTTCACCTTTTACGTCTTCAATACATTGCGGGGTTTTTTTCTGCAAAGACATATTCCCCCGTTGTTTGCATTTTTTAAATGCATTATGTGACTGCTGCTTGGTCACCTATGCGTAGTGCATGCCTCTGCTGTGGCGAGGGTGCCTGCCCAGCTCGCGGGGCAGGAGAGTGGCAGTGGCAGGTGCTGCTCGCTCACTCGGGGGTTGCCAGAGTTCATTCCCTTATGAGAGTTGGAAAGACTAATAAAATGGTGTGGAAGCTTTATAGAGACTGTTTATTATTGTGCTGCCATGAATGGCCTGAGGATGGCTGCAGGGATGTCATTGTTGTTCTCATTGTTTTTTTATCTTTAGCTGCACTGGCTACGATATGTCAACCAGTCCCAGGCATGGGTGTGGCAGTGGTGGCTGTATAGACCTTCCTGGCAGATTGCTGCTTCTCCTGCTGGATCGAGGGAGGGCACAGGCGAACAGAAGCGTCCCCCCAGCATGGTGGCAGCAGCACCGCTGCTCTTCCAGCACATGGCATGGTGAGGGGTGGGGGCATCCACCCACAGCAGTGGGGGGGGGACGCAACAGCCTTCCGCACCATGGTAGGCCACTGCTGCAGTTCTACACCATGGCAGTGGTGGGGACACAACTCGCCACTGCCCTGTCCCCACACACGGCACGGTAGGGTCCTGAAATCCTATACCGGCTGCCCACCTCAGCTCATGGTGGAAGACAAGGCAGGGAAGGTATCCTGAGATTGCTGAGTTTCACATCTTTGCTGCGTGATTTTTCAGCGATTAAGTAGGTCCATTTCAGGACTGCACATGTGTGGCCTGTCATGCACGAATATTCAAAGTAGGCAGTCATGAATATGCAAATTTCCCCTCCCCAAGGCCGCCTGCGCCGTGACGGAGCAGTGGCGAGCTGGACAGCGCGGCAGTGAGCAGGGCTGGGCACGCGCCCTGAGCCGACCACAGCAGAGCCGAGCCAGGTACGCACCACTCCCATAGCAGCTCAGCTCAAGGGCTGCCCGCCCTGCTCCCCTCAGCTTGGCTCCGAGTGAGGAGGCTTTGTGCAGTTATGAAAGATTTACACACATTCAGGTTAGATGTGGGGTCCGAGACTCTCTCCGGTCAGATGTTTACCTCGAGTATGGAGACACCAGGTCTACCCACCTGGAGAGACACCAGGTGCAGGGGGCTCCCCATAACCGTGTCCCTGGATTAGTGGAAAAGAGGTTTTTCCTGGTGTGGGGTGGCTGCAGGTGCCATGAAGCCCCAACACAAACACCGTTACGCAGCAAGACAGTGCCGAAACAGCACTGGAGTGCATGGGGATGGTCTGAGGGTGCGGGGCAAATCTACATATTACTGAGCTGCCATTCTACACGGATGGAGGACTTCGCAGCAGACAAACAAGACCCACAGTACTGTGGTATAGGAGACCCGACTGTATCTTCTTACTAACAGTTCTTCCATTTTTCAGAGAGAAAAAAAATATACTATTTGCTATTTTTAGCTCAGAATTGTAGCTGTGTTAGTGGAAGTAAGGTTCAATTTGGACTACTGAATCACCAAACATGAAAAAAGCACTAGGACTGGTACGATTATTTGACTTTTGTATTAAACCTGAACCTTCTGGTAACTTCTGTATTTCAAGGTGGAGAATGTTGCTTTTACTACCATTTTTAAGGACAAACATATTGCAGAGAAGCCGCCTTATTTTACGCATATACATACATACAAAACGCCTAACTACAGTGTGTCCCCACTCCATTGCAACCGCTCCATTACGACTTCGCACATTTGCGAGGTATAATTTCTCACAGTTCAGTTTCAGACCTTTGCAATTTTTCCCAGCCAATGCATATGCTTTGCCTGTGTTTCGCCAAGGGGTGGTGCCAGCGCTCCCTCTGCGGACGGCCACTGTAGAAGACACAGCAGGGCCCTGTGTGGTGTGAGGCACCAGATGGGCATGAGTCCTCCACCTGCCTACACTTAATGAATGCGGGTTCCTGAGAGTCACTCACCCGCCATGTGTGCGAAGCACATGCGAGTGGGCATTACTTGTGTGCGTGTGTCTGTGTTACTGTTTCCCTGGATACAGGCAGGGAAGGGAACTGCCCCAGGAAAGTGGGGTTGGCTGTGGCGTGTCAACGGGACATGCTTACTCCGCTGCCAAAGCCCACCCACACTGTGCGGGGCTGGGACATGGGGCTGGGATGCGGCGTTGGGACACGAGGCCAGGACACTGGGCCAGGATGCAGCAGGCATGAGCAGGAGGGCTGGGGCGGGGGACAGGAGAGGGGAGCAGTGGCGTGGGGTTTGCACTGCCAGCAGGGCCATCCAAGCACGTGTGGTTGCAGCAGCCTGGCCCTGGTGGCAGCTGTGGAAACGGCAGCATGGCCAAAGGGAAGTCTAGGGATTCTCAGGGCGGTGGGTTTCTCCTCAGGCAGACAGGACTCAGAAACAGTTCGCTTTCCTCACCTGTGCTACGAGAGCCCGTGGGGAGGAGTCAAAGAGGCTCCCCAGAGCTCCTGCTTGGCTGGGGGTGGAGCAGAGGGCGTGGTCTGCATGCATATTAATGACTTGCATTTATTTGGGAGTTTAACATTCTGCAAGACCTCTGACATGACCCATTTCTCGCAAATGTGGGGGTATACCTGTAGTTTGTTTGGGACACCAGTAAATATTGAGACCTTAGTCATGTCACAGAATGAATTGATCTCCCCAGATGGATGACCATCTTTGCAAAATTTTCTTCTCAGCCACTACTTTACTCCATCACATACCCTCCCACCAATATCAGGGAAGGGTGATTCAGGCTACCACTTATCACAGACATACTGTTTCTTGAAACAGGACAGGTATTATATGTCTAGAATGTTACAATTCTTCCTGAACGTCTACAGGCCTTGTTAAACATGCACTAGATTTTAGCTACTGTTTTCTCTGATAAACAGTCGTGGTTTTTTAACAGATGGTGTTTGCATGACATGCTATCATAACAAAATAAAACCAATTTCCTGTAAAATAAACCNACAGGTATTATATGTCTAGAACGCTACACTTCTTCCTGAACGTCTACAGGCCTTGTTAAACATGCACTAGATTTTAGCTACTGTTTTCTCTGATAAACAGTCGTGGTTTTTTAACAGATGGTGTTTGCATGACATGCTATCATAACAAAATAAAACCAATTTCCTGTAAAATAAACCTTTCTGATTTCATCTTTCCAGTTGGGAAAAAAAAAGGAACAAATTTCTCAGATTAGAGTAACAATTTATTAATTCTAGTGGTTCAGGAACCACTCACAGCTGTTCAGGGACTTAAGCTTGTATAATTATGTAATATTATATGTTAGTGTGCTTAGCACCTTTACCTGCCAGTATCTTGGAAATCAGATTTCAGAATTTTAGGATTTTTTTTAACTTCAACATTTATCAGATTGAAAAATGATGACAATATGCCCAAATGATTCCCTTTCAGAGACCTTTTTCTTCCTCTGTTTCCATCCTGTCATATTTCCCCTCCATTCACCACTGTAAAGTATTATCCACTGCTACTGAGATCCACAACAAGGGATGAGAAAGTATAATCTCAGTTTCAGAATATATTTAAATCTTGCAGTCTCTGCAAGCATTTCTTGGACATATAATCTACTATTCACCCAGTCTATCACATATTTTTTCACTGCTTTATCTTTAAATAAAAAGACTTTTATGTGCCCTCAAAATGGACACATGTTTGTACTCTTTCTGTACTGTACAAAGTTTCATTTATTTAGGGTGTTATAGACTGTTTCATTTTTTTGCATCTTTCTTCTGATTTTTTTTTCTATTGGCATATGAAACTTGAATTACTTCCCTTAATGCTCAAAGCTCATTCACATACTGACTTTTTCATTTTACTGAATTTTCATTTTAAAATTTGTAAAATTTCAAAACAATGAAGGCATTAATGAAAATTGAAGGTAATTTTTGTATTTAAAGGTTACAAAGCCTCGCAATAAATATCAATTATGTAAAAGCTTTGGCACAGCTACCCACTAATTAGTAGGATTTATCTTAAAGCATTAACAATGTTCCTCTGCACTGTGAATATAAACTAAACATTTATAAACCAGTGTTTATGACAAATACATTTAAAACCAGTCTCTTTCAATATATTCTTAGTACATTGTCATTATACCCTCTTTGTTTTAAAAAGAGATTTAAGAATATATAATCCTGGGTAACACCAAAGTAAAACAGTTCAACATATATGTATCCTAGTATTTTAAGGAACCATCAGCTAGAGAAAATGGTATGCATTCTATAAGAATAACATCAGAAAAATTATTTGAAGTCACAGGGTAGGGAGAATATGAGGAAAAAATTCTAATCAGGCTTGTGGAGTTTTTTCCTTCTTTTTCTAACAGCAGGTTTGGGAACATCAAAGCTGCTTCAACCACCAGACATGCCTGCGTTATGGAGACAGAGCACTCTCAGTGGATACAACTTAACTCTGGAACTTCTCAACATATCATGCTGTTATATGGTGCAAAACTTACGTATTCTCAGTCCTTTCTGCAGAAATAGCTGAATTCATTACTGTGGCAGACACCTTCACATTTTATATGCAACATCTATGGCTAAGACTCATGACTTTAATTTATATTTGATACCAAAAAATCTATTCTTTCTATACTCATTGAGAATTAATCAAGTTTTCTTCAGTTTTCTCAGTTGAGATCATTAATGTTACAGTTTCCAAAGCTTTGGAGGTCATCTTTGTTCTTTTATTTGGTATTTGACAAAAGAAAATCAGAATTTCTTTATGATATTTCACATATTCTGATGGTAGCAGAAATCAGACTTTAAAAATTGTAATAATAAAATATTAGCAGATATATTACCATATTAATTTATCTCAGCATTTGAGAAGGGTTTAATGAAGGACTAGGCAAGAGGAAAGGCTGGTGCAACATATGTTTCATGAAGCAAGACAAGCAACATGACATCTCCCTCTTTATAATATTGGTTCTACTCCAGACATGCTGCACTGTTTTAGATGCATTTGGAATCTGAAAATACATTAATGATCTACTCACGCTCATGTAAACTATATACCAAAATTCATTGAAGTCATGGTCTTAAAAACATGGGGTGAGAGCATGTTCAGCCTGGAGAAGGTTCCTGGGAGACCTCATTGTGGGGGCTTATAAAAAAAAAGAGGGAGAGTGACATTTTATATAGGAAGACAGTGACAAGACAAGGAGTAAGAATTTTGTACTAAAAAACCAGGAGATTTAGATTAGATGTCAGGAAGAAATGCATTACTCAGAAGGTGCTGAGGCACTAGAAGAGGTTGTCCAGAGAAGCTGTGGATGACCCATCCTTGGAAGTGTTCGTGGCCAAGTTGGATGTGGTTTTGAGCAACCTGATCTAGTGGAAGGTGTCCCTGCCCTTGGTGGGTGAGTTGGAACCAGATGATCTTTAAAATCCCTTGCAACTCAAACCATTCAATGATTCTATTAAGTCTGTAAACTGAATAAGACTTTATAATGAATACTTTACCTCTATTATGATGAAAATAAAAGCTTTCACATATAAATATAAACCTCTTTCCAGTCAAGAAGTCACACAGAAGGGCAGATGACACTGTTTCAGTTAAACAAGGTATTAGATGTAGTAATTAATGTAATAGAGCCAAATCTTGATTATTCATTAAGCCACTTAGATTTCCCTTTGTTTATTTTAATATTGCGAAGGTTAATTCATATTGAAAAATATCTAATAATTTTAGACATAATTTTGTTCATTAAAAAATTATGCTTCAAAAATGGAACCAAAACATTTCAATTATTCTTTTTCAAGTGTACTAGAAATTACCTGTTTCACCTAGCAATGAATACTGTCATAACTGGAAAAGACAAAATTATGTATATATTTGATATTTTGACATGACAGTATTTGGAGAAAAGGAATATTTTTTCATTTTATAAGAAAACTGGGAATTACTCTTAGCAAAATGAGCTGATGGTCCATATGAGTACCTTAAGGAGTAAGAGAACCCTAGGACTGCGAAAGCACTCCTTAAGACTTCCCTGAACTGAAGTTATCCATGTCTGAAAATTCAAAAAACAAACTTCTATCAATTTAAAAATATTGTCTCTTCATTAATTCTGATATTTAATTAGTGATCTACATCATGTTGTTATATTGCTCAAGGCCATGAGGGGAAGACAAAGACGAAACTGTCTAACATCACGATATAACTATATAACTCTTTTTTGGCCTATTTACAGTAAAACAGTTAGTCATCTAAAGTCATCTAAACTATCAAGTTCTTATAACAATAAAGACACTAATATAAAAGTATTATAAGCTCCTTAATCATTAATTTTTATACTGTACTTTGAAATTCAGTGTCATTTCATGACTTATTCTCTTATTATATAATGATTAAACATAAGAAAATGGAAAACAATTACATCAATTCAGTCAAAAGACAAAATATCAGTAATAATTGGATATGCAGGACTTTATCTGATAGGCAAATAATTACAAATGTTTAAAAATTAAATACATTACCATTTATTGTTCACACCACAAAACAATAAGGGAAATCGAAAACATGGCATGAAAATGAAATTACTATTATATATAGAAGAACACCGCATATTTGCATATTCAATTAGTTGTGGTTGGATTTTCACAGAATTTCACGGAATACTATGAGTTGGAAGGGACCCACAAGGATCATCTAGTCCAACTCACCATCTAACACCCATACAGAGACCGAACGTACACCCCAGAGTGATGAACATAAACCTAGTTCCCTCACAGGCTAACAGGCCACTCTGAGCCAGAAGGGACCCCCAGGATCATCCAGCCCTATACCCCCCAGCTAGACGATGTCGCTAAGCTCCTCATCCAGTCTTCTCTTAAACACCTCCAGGGACGGTGACTCCACCCCCACCCTGGGCAGTCCATTCCAATGTGCAATCGCTCTCTCTGTGAAAAACTGCTTCCTATCATTAAGATTAAACCTCCCCTGGCGTAGCTTGAGGCCGTGCCCTCTCATTCTGGTGTCGTCAACCTGAGTTGTGTGCGCATAATGTCCCAGACCCCAAATTCCATGGCCGGGAGGAACCAGAAGACGCTTCCTCTGCTTTAATGAGGTGCTACTGTGTGAGCCACACTCCTAGAAATGCCGTCCAGACATAATTAGTGGAGGGGCATGTCTATAGGTGGGGGGTAATTGAATGTACATGGGTTCGGTATCTTCATGGATTGCATAACACGTGGGACCTGCCCAGAATTGACCCCCATGACTTCGAGGGCTGCTCTGTATTTGTTCACAGGACTTGTTCTCCAGTCCTTTCACCATCCTTGTTGCCCTTCTCTGGACCCTCTCAAGCAGTTCAACATCCTTTTTAAACTGGGGAGGCCAGAACTCGACACAGTACTCAAGATGCGGTCTGACCAGCTTCTTCTTTGATGATCACACAATTAACTATGTACAATTCTTAAACACATAACTCAGAATAAACAGTTGCTGTTGTTTTCCAGTACCACTTAGTCCAGAACTGTAAGAAAGTCAGTAATTTACTCTGAAATGACAGACCTGATGAAGAGTCAGTAGTAAACAGCAATTTTATGGCATATCCAGAAACATTCTTTTCAAAAGAAATAAAGACAACATGTTGTATTGTCTCAGTGGCTAAGAAGTTTGGAAAAGTCCATTTTTCACCAGTGTCAGGTTATAAACTCACCCTGCAATGCTATTTACTTGTAAATATACCGCCACTTTATAACATATTTTATTGATTCTCAAGGCTGTCTTTTTCTTTTCCTTCAAAAGAAGTAACCTAGCATTGTTTTAAGCACTGCCATTTCTTCAAAAAAGCTGAAGTTGACTAAAATTTTTTCTATGTAAATAAGAGTTAAAACAACTGTCTTTGAATAAAATTATTATTATAATTAGTTATAATATATGTATTTGTCATTGAGTGTATTACCTGGTTTTTTGTGTGGTAACTAATAAATTTTTGTTGGCTTTTAGAGTAAAATGTTCAGCACTTCATAGCAAATCAGAAGAGGTTACAACAGTTAGTCATGGGCCTTGATGATTAATTTTTCAATAAAACCTCAAGGATTTTGATTGTATATATGTATCTATTTATATATACACATATGTATCAGTCCACTGTCCAAGGTTTGCAGAATTTAATCAAACTGTGTCCAGTTCTGGGATCCACAGTTTAAAAAGGATGTTGAGCTGCTTGAGAGGGTCCAGAGAAGGGCGAAAAGGATGGTGAAAGGACTGAAGAACAAGCCCTATGGGGAACAGCTGCGGNCTTTGACATTGAGAAAGAGATTAAGATTAGAAAATAACTGCTAAATATGGGATAGTCTACTGGGGTGCTGTTTATATAGAAAGTAAGATAAAATAGTACATAAAAATTCCATCCTCTGGCCTTTCTCTGACTTTTAATGTGACTTTGAGCAAAACACTTAGAACACCTCTCAAGCGAAACCCAGCTAGAACATGGAAGCTTGTGAACAGAACTATTCTTGACGTTTCCTGTTGAGCTGCTCTCCAAAACTCGAACAATTTAACTTGTGAGAGGTCTACACTTTATGCCTACTTAAAAGCTACTGTTTTGTACTTGCCAAGAAGAAACATCTCTTAACAGTTCTCCTAACAATACACAGTTGGACCAAATAATGAGCTCAGAATGTTTCTAGCATATCACCAAGAAGACAAATTATCACAAAATAAGAAACATATCAGTGATGACAATTTTCTTTAGAATTGTTAATTTAAGTTAATGTCTTTAGTTTTCTGTATAATTCCCAGGTCATAAAACCCCTGTAGCATCAATGTAGTTAGTACTCTGTCATCCCTACTTCTTGAAACTAAAATATTTGGGAGTGTACAAATATACAATAATCCCTCAAATTTCACAGGGGTTTGGCTCTTCTCAAGGTCTTCAAAGCCTGTAATCCATGATGATAGATGACTCATGAATAATATGCAAAATAACCCACCCCCATCATGCCATCCCCCTCTGCCCCTTAGCCCTAGGGTGTTCCTGGAACCACCCCACACTGTCTGACAACACAGGGGAATGAAGAGGGTCTTCTCTGCCCTTTCCCCACCCAGGGAGTCCACAGGGCTTCCTAGCTTTTGTTGCTGCTGTTGTTGTTCTGTGCCAAGAAACCCAGCGGGATGCTGCTGCCCCTACTGCTTCAAGCTGAAAAATCCCACGGGAGGCTGCTGCCACTGCTGTTTTGAACCAAGAAGCCCCATGGCAGCAGACTTCTGCCACTGTTTCAAGACAAGAAACCAGCCAGTATACAGCAAGGAATGGGGGAGCATGGGCGAGGGGGCAGCAGTGGCTTCCTCCTCTACTGCCATAGCCCATAGCCATTGGAGCATCGCTGCTGACGGTGGGGTGGCTGAGTCCGGCTGGGCCTTGCCACCTGAGATGCAGCAGGGACCAGGGGGAGCCGGGGAAAAGCTAAGCCAAGCCAAGAGCTGGCAGATGAGCCCAAGCCGGATCCAAGATGATGGTTCACATTAGATAACAGGCAGATTTGCCTGGTCCTGCATGCAAGCGGAGGAGGCATTTTCACCCACCTGCAAGCAGGATCCAGCTGCCTTGCGCCACTTCAGTTTACAAGCAAACCCAGTGGCTGGCCTTGCTTGCAAGAGCAGGAAGTGATAAGCTCAGAGGCCTCCCTCCTCTCAAACGAGACCAGGCGCTGAGCCCACCCACAACTGGGATCTGATGGCCCTGCATCACTTTGTCACATCCATTCACAAGCAGAGCATCAGTTTCTTTCTGGAAATTTGGCTCTTGCTGTGGCTC
Organism: Pitta sordida; assembly: GCA_013390025.1. Lineage (NCBI taxonomy): Eukaryota > Metazoa > Chordata > Aves > Passeriformes > Pittidae > Pitta > Pitta sordida. The sequence continues at coordinate 39,605 of WEKX01018858.1, forward strand.
TAGGGTTTTTGTAAGGAAGCTGAGCCGGAAGGAAAAGCAAGGCAGCAACTCCAAAGGCAGAAGCTGGGTGGGCTGTATGTGTCACCGCCACTCACAGCTCCGTTCACAAGCAAGACTGGGTGGCCTCACTGTGGGTCTGTGGCCTTTCCCCCCATCATTCCCTGGACCACCCCCTGGTGACGGTAGTGGCAATCCCCAGTGAGGTGTGGGTTGGAGGGTAGATACAGCCGTAGCTTGCAGCCAAGTCACTCTCTTCACCTCCCTCATCACCACAAGATGCAGGTGGGGGTTTGCTGTGGGCCACTGCCACTGCCAGTAGGCGACCAGGGAGCTGGGTTCTGTGGCCCATGTTATCAGCCTGGAAGATCACCACTTGCCACTCTGTACTATGGGCAGTGGGAGCTGGACCTGGGACAGGCGGCAGTGCCGGCTTCCACAGGTCCATGCCTTGCAGAGGGAGACTTGTCATGGCCCTGCGGCGGGGGGCCATCATAAAGCATTGACAAAATGTAACCTTTGCAACACATATAAGGGAGAGATTCTGGCTGGTCCTCGAGTGAGCCATGCCGCCTTGCAGGGCATGCAAGTCCTGTCCCCTGGTGTGGGCTGGTCCTGCCCTGTGGGGTGGCAGAGACATTTAGGGCATGTGCAGACAGGGAAACGCCGCAAAGAATCAAGGCATCTTTGCAAGAAAAAAGTGCAAAGATCTGGATCCGTAATAAGTGAACTGCGGTGTAGCAATGGATCACTGCAATACATTTTTGACAGTTCTGATTAACAAGATTAGAAGGAAAAAAAAGCCAGTTACTCAGATTAATGAAAGAATAAAGGAGTCTGGGTACCAGGAAAGTGTTCTGATATCAATAGAAAAAGAAATAAGAGCAGTTCTCTAAATCAGTAGGGTAGCAGGTTTAGTAGACATGATCACAGTGGCAGAGATAACATTCGGGCAAATGTGTTTACTGTAAGAGCAGAACTGAATTGTAGTCTATATCTTAAACAGTAGGAACATAATTATGTTCCTAGATGAAAGTGAGCAAAGTCAATACAAATCTGTCATTTGCTTTACCTGCCTCCATCAAAATAATAATCCTATTACCATCTCAAAAGGGTCAGTAAACAGAGTGAATCTACAAATGAGGGTTTATCTCATGTTTCAGGTAGAAGAGAAAGAGGTGAGGAATTCTAAAGACATAAAATTTAACAGAACAAAGTTATTAATTTTGAAGGTCTGATTTCTATGCTTAATGTTTTAGCTATATTTTGTAAACTTATTTTTTGTTTTAGTTGTATTTTTTTCAATAAAAAGATATTTTATTTGGTTATAAATTAAATAATTACATGTATATAATAAATTAAGTTTCTAGGACAAATTTATTCTATGTGGTAATGTTTATGATTGAAGGCCACTGCTGACATTCTAAGAACCTCATTTTACTGGCTAGAACAAATATCAAATGTCTAGTTTTAATGATTGCAAGAGATGAACAACACTTGCAAGAAATAAAGCGCATATATTCCAACTGAACTTTGTTATTAATAGATGTACTATTGCAGTCAAAGTTCTCTAAATTTATAAGCAATCTGACTGTTGATACACCAGAAGCTTGATAAAAATTGCAATTTTCAAGATTTCTAAACTTAATATTTAATACATACCCATAGTAGGTGACTTCTACAGTGGTCATCTTATTTCCTAAATCCACAAATAACTTCCTGTTTAAAGTAGTATTTGCAAAGCTAAGTCCAAAATTAGATCATGGCCATTTACTTTTGTGAGTACCTAAAGTTCAGGTAGCACATTTTTTGGTTTTTTTATTATATTGTTCAAAATACATCCATTCAAAAGAGAGACTGGTTTTTCTGTTAATCTACCAACATCACTTAAGGGAGAACACTGATCTCCACTCTCATTTGAGTGTCCCATTCCAGAATGGACTACAGAATTGTGAATCCTTAGTGCAATGAAACATTTTCTGGCAACTTAGTATAAAATGCCTACCTACAGACAGGATTCATGAACTTTTTTTTTAATTATAGCTGTATTCCTGTATGCCCTTTTCAAGTGGCTGCCATTCAGTGGAAAAGATTGTAAGGATCAGGAAATGTATGGAAGTCTGAATAAATAGGACCATACTAGAAAATTCCACTCCATTTTTTCTCTTAATATATCTCTAATATTTTTTCCATACTTGGTTGAAAAAATAAATGCAAAAGTTTGCATTCCTCTCTTGGGGGTTCCCAATAGGTATTAAGATTACCTAAATCAACAACAAAATACCATGAATCTGCAGAATGGATATTATATGACATTATTTTAAAAGACAGAATTCTACTTTTCAAATGAAATTTCAAGAGAAAGAACAGCAGCAGTACATAATTTGTCCTGATTTTTTTTTTTACACCCAAAGCATGCTGAAATAAAACTAGAATGTCTTGTGCCTGAATTGTCTATCTGTAACTGCTGTATCTACAGACAGTATTCCAAAACAGAAAAATACTGTATCATTTCTAAGGGAACAATCTCAGATGAGAATATTTCTCCAAATAGAATACATGCTATAACATTTTTGTTAATTCTGTGAAGTCACTATGTAAAATAATAGAGAAATCAAGTAAAAAGCACAAAAAATAAATGGTTTGCTTTTGTACATGATGTGCAGCTGCATGAATATCTCAGACTCTGGTCATCTTTAAAATATACAGCAAAGACAGCTAAAACATTATTTCAGTTGGATCTTTTCTCCATTGATATTAGCAGAGTGGATGTCACCTGCAACATATTGACAGTTTCTATCCTACTCTTCTCACTATGACAATAAAAATCTAAAAAAACCCTGTGCAATTCATCACAATTTTCTACGGCATGTATATTCCAGATCGACACTTCTCTCTTGAATATGTAACCTCAATCATTCTGGTGAGTCTGTTTATTCAGGTGAAATGCCAAATTGATAATTCGTAATTCCGTTCCCTCTTTCTTACACAAGAGTCAGTGAGTTATTTATATCTGTTAATTCTTGAGGGAAAGGGGAAAAGAGATTATACTGACTCCTCAAAATATATTTTGGTCCTCAATGGTGTAAGTAAACCAAGACAAGGTTTAAAGAAACAATGGTTTTGGCCGGATACAAACGAGTAAGAAAAATAACTGTTAATCACTCTTTAAAAATCACCATGTCTTCCTTATATCTACTTACAATGTTAACTCACTACAATAAATTTGGATTTTACTTATTAAAATATGTTTCCCAAATGAAATCTAAGATATAGCTGTTTGGATCCATGAGTCAAGGTATGCTGTGCCTATGATCTGCTCTCTTGGATGTTCTTTTTTTGATGACAGACAATTGTTTTGTGGTTCAATTCATATAATCTGCCTTTACATGTAACATGATAGTATTAATAATTCAACCAATTTGGCTAACTTTTGAAAAAAATTTGAACAATGCTTCAGAATCCGTGTTAAATTCTCTAGTCTTCCAATCTGATGGAGGATTCTCCCTAGTGTCTTTAACCCAGTTCCAGGTGCATTTTAACAGTATCCCATTTCTTGCTACTATCAGGGCAGTTCAGCTTTACATCTGTGTGAAATGGAGCTCATAGTAATTAACTGACAGCATGACGAAATACTGTGCATGAGCCTTCTGAAGTTAGCTCAGCACAAAAGTGAACTCAAAAGTTATGCTTTTCCCTAGATAACTTGATGCAGATATTCTGTAACACTGTTGCTCCTCCCAGTTTCTTAAAAATAAGAATTTCAATTTGAGATCAGTTTAAAGATGAATACTTGCTCCTTCTTCTGAGGTTGACAAGTCTCATTTCATCCATGACAGCCCCTAGCTGTTAAATAGAAATACAAATAGAATGTGGACTACTGATGTGAACTGCCAATTAAATTGCTTTAACAAAAAAACCAAGTATGATCTACTTAGGTTGTGGTTATAGTAATCATATTTTGTTACTATAATAGTATTTGTAGGCAAGTGGCTCCCACACTAATAGACAAAAACACTTGACGTTGGGCTCTGCTATTTGACATCTGTATATACAACATTTTCTGGCAGGTGAAATGACCACTGCTCTAATTGGACTGACCCATAGGAAGTAACATACTGCAACATCCCAATCTCTATGACAATGCATTTCAGCCCCTTTAAACTGACAGGCATTTAATTTCAGACTAGACATAGAGTAATTATTTATTAATGGAGGTGGTGAAACTCTAGGACAGGTTGTCCAGAGGTGGCAGATGCCCCATCCCCGGAGACATTCAATGCGAGGCTGGAGAGAGCTCTAAGCATCCTGTTGTAGTTGAGCATTGATTTGGGAGTATTTTCATTTGTCTGTGTTTGTTTTTGTTGTTATTGTTGTTTTATTTTATTTCTTGCAGAAAAATGAAGGTTTGTCCTTTGTTGTATACCATATTTGAGACCTAGAAACCCTAGCGTGGTGGGTAAAAAACAGTGGAGCAGCTTCAGAAATGGAACAGCTGCAGAAATGGAACAGTAGTAGTTCACGTAATCTCCAGCCTGCATTTGGATTATACCCAGAGGTCTGCAAGAGTCACTGTGAAGGAATTGTTCTCTGTTGCTTTCTTGTGTCAAAATCAGTAGGTCCTGAATTTCACCTCAAAGTGTATAGGACTGCTCACAGCTTTCCATGCAATGTGAAATGCAGTTTTATGCTGGTTGCATTTGTCCCATTAAGCATATACCGCTGGCCCTCTTCCACTTCACACCCCCCATATTGTGGCTTCACATCTGAGCGGCATGATTTTTAAGCAATGAAGGAGGCCTCTTTTCATGACTGCGCATGTGCGACCTGGCATGCATGAATACTCAATTAGACAGTCATGAATATTCAAATAAACCCCNTGCTCCAGGCCACCCCAGCTCCCCCCTCCATCCTCTTGGGGTTGCTCGGGGCCGCCAGGACAGTGGCGCGGGCAACTCCCCGCACCAGTGTCCCCGGCTGAGAAGAAAANACCGGCTCTGCTCTGCCCCTCCTTTCTGGGCTGTGCTGGCTCCTTGCCCCTTGGCTCCACTCAGGGCCGCACTGGCCCTGCTCTGCCCCTCTGCTCCGAGCTGCCCCAGCCCCCACCCCCGCCCCCCCTCCACTTACCTCATCCCCCTTCCCCTTCCCTTTGGGGCTGCTCCAGGCCACCCCAGCTCCCCCCTCCATCCTCTTGGGGTTGCTCGGGGCCGCCAGGACAGTGGCGCGGGCAACTCCCCGCACCAGTGTCCCCGGCTGAGAAGAAAAGGGCTTTTTCCCGGTGTGGGGTGGCTGCAGGCACTGGGAAGCAGTGACACAAACACCAATACGCAGCTAGGCAGTGCCAAAGCAGTGCCGGGGTGCTGGGGGAGGCGTGCGAGGGTGTGGGGCAAATTTGCATGTTATTGAGCTGACAATCAATGCAGAAGGTGGGCTACATGGGACACGAATAAGACCGTGGTACAGTGGTATAGGAGACCCAACTGTGAAGAGAAAGCTAAAGGGGAAAAGCTCTTTTTCAGCATGCAACAAAAAAAAGTAAGATCTTACCACGTAGAATCAGTGGCAGCCAGGGTAAAATGAGAACTGAAACCCAGCATAAACAAACAAATGAAAATGTAATGGTGGTCTGTTTCGTGTAAGTTAAGAATTCTACTGAGTTTCCGTGTCCAGGCTCCAGCAGCAGTGGGGGCTGCAGGGGTTTTGTGAGGAGTGGCCAGGGCTGTCCCATGCCGGACACAGTCAGTTCCAGCCAGCTCCTACCCACAGCCAGGGTGGGGGAACCCCTGGCAAAGTGTCTATAAGAAAAAGTATGTATAAAAAGAGTTGATGGTCCAGAAATGGAATAGTATTTGTCTAGAATTCTGCTCCTCTTTTGTACAGATGCCCAGTTGAACTTGCACAAACCCCTGTGGCCTTGATCTAGTTTTAGGTATTTCAAAGAGAGACTTACTATGAAGCGCCACCAACCTTAGAAGTAATGATTTCTTCCCCTCTGTAAAAAGACTTCAGGTAATAATATTCCTAACTGAACAAATCCGTACCTAAAATGAGCCAGGGTCAAGGCAGAGAACCTTTTAATTGTTTGAAGAGAAAAAAAAAACAAACCAAAACAACAGACAATAAAAGTTTAAAGACACTTTAGCTAGATGAAGATTTTGGCTTCTGTACAAATTTATCCATGTTCTCATTCCAAGTTTTAAGTACTTAAGGAGTCGATTCCCTCCTCCTATCAGCATTTACTAATCCCTTAAGGTGTTCTTTCCTCTTCAGTTTTTAATCACATAATGTAACAAATATTGGTTAGAAGGAGGGATTGAAGCCCATGGGAGGTGCATTGGAACTAGATGATCTTTAAGGTCCTTTCCAATCCTAACCGTCATGTGATTCTATAATTCTATAATTTATCATCAATTCAAATTGATTAGTCAAGTGGCTGAAAAATTCTTGCTGTTAGTAATTAGCTATTTTTATCACAATGCTTTGGCCTGACAATTAGGCAAACATTAATGTATTTTCTACTACATCACAAGTACGATTACTGTCTTTTCCAAATCTAGACATCAAAAATGAAACCTTAAAGTTTGTTTTTGCTGCCTGTTTGAGTATTCCAGAGTGTTCTGAATGCAAAAATACAGCTGCATACATGTTTTAATATCTTGCACATCACCCATTTTAGAATTTAAAATTTAAAAAAAAAAGTCACACTAAATTTCATTTTATATTTTCTAAAATAAAGGACTGTTGATATTGATTATCTAAAAATCACTGAAGGTAACAATGAGTGGTCCAGCTGGTTGATTGCCTTCCACGCTGAACAATATAATACTCTTTGCTACTGCCAACAGCTTTTAAGGTACCATTTCAGAACTCCTACAACTCCACACACTCAGGCTTTTCAGACTATGAGCACTTAGATATACAAACCCATGGAAGCAGAAAATAGGAACAAAAAGAGGAAAAGAAGTTTACTTGTGTTGTTTTTAGAAAACTATTTAAAAGCTGTTTTCTGACTCTTATTTCCTCCTCCCAGGTAAGCAAGGAAGGAATGTTTCATGGAACACAGGACTTTTATATTCAGGTGGTAGCATTAAAGTACCATTTAAAGGCTAACAAACAAATGTCCTATGCAGAGCATGAACATGGCATGGCTTTTATTTCTTCAGGCTGTCCTGGCTACCAACTGTATAATTCAGGTTCAAAAATTAGTTTCTAGGCCCTACCACTGAAAAGCCTGAAGCTGTTTTTCAGTCTACTTTTCTCTGAGTGTATTGAATGTATTTGATGAACACATTATGAGTAGAATTTTAAAAGAAATAAAATCTTGTGGGTGACAGTTGTGATTCAGTTCTGATCTGCTTACAGAAGTAATATCCACAAGACTTAAGAAAAGTTCTAACACACCTACTGTGCTGCCATGGTTACCAGAGCAGAAGTATGTTATTTTAAAAAAACACAGGGTTGTTTCATTTTTTCTTAAACTATAGTCAAACATTTGAGATCCAAATAAACATACTTTACATACGCTATCATGATTTAGGATATTTCACTATGAACTAAAAATATTCCTTAAGCATATTAAACAATAGAGAAACAATATTTGGGGAAAGAGAATATATTAATTCCACAAGTTCTTGATCCAAAAATGTAGTTCTGACATGCTGCAAGAAAAAAAACCCCGAAGAATAAATATTGTACATTTTATATATATAAAATACAGTAGAAGAAAACAAAGCTCTATAACAAAATAAGTGCCCAGTGGGGGAAAAAAAACCCCTTCCAACCCATTTTTTTATTGAAATAGGATACATAAACCTGGAATTTTCTCTCTCTCTCTGTCTCTCTCTATATATATATATTTATAAATCCGTCTGAGGGTCATGAAAGAGCAAACAGAAGAACTCGCCAAGCCACTCTCCATAATTTACCAACAGTCCTGGATTACTGATGTTGTGCCACAAGACTGGAAATTGGCGAATGTGACACCCATCCACAAGAAGGGTAGGAAAGATGATCCTAACAACTACAGACCAGTCAGCCTGACCTCAGTCCCATGCAAAGTCATGGAACGGATGGTCTTGTGTGCTATTACGAAGCAACTGCAAAACAACCATGACATTGGATCTAGTCAGCATGGATTTCGAAAAGGCCGGTCCTGCCTGACTAACCTGATCTCCTTTTATGATCCAGTGACTCGACTGGTTGATGACAAAAAGGCTGTGGATGTTGTGTATTTGGACCTTAGCAAAGCCTATGACACAGTTTCCCACAATAAGCTTCAGGAGAAACTTGTAAAGCACGGGCTGGAAGGGAACACTTTATGTTGGGTTGTAAACTGGTTGGAAGGGCGAGCTCAGAGGGTGGTGGTGAATG
>WEKX01018861.1:0-11296 GCA_013390025.1 Pitta sordida
CCTGGACAGCCTGTTCCAATGCTTGAAAACACTTCCAGTGAAGAAATTTTTCCTAATTCTTCCACTAGGAAAAAGAAGATGGTTCCATTCCCAAATGTCATCACGAGTGCACACGTAGGGGGGTAACAGCACCATCCCCATGACATCGATTTGCACGGCTAATCTGGCCAAACATTAATTACAACCTCTTTAGGAAGCAGGCAGTCAAAAGTGAAAAGAAATATGCAAAATCTGAGCAAAGGAAATGTACATTTTTCCCATTTCCATGTTGGTTTTTTTGGGCATTCAGCCACCAGACCAACCCTAGCAGAAAGTCCATTTTTAGAGTCTGGAACTGAACTCAGAGCTGCTCAGCTCCATCCTGAACTGCTGCTTCTCTCCAGCTGTAGCTGAATTTATTGGTTCATCTCCTTCTACTCATGGTTTCCCCAGTGGATGCTGTTCCTTGCCTGTTACTTTTCCCCAGGCTGCTCTGCAAGGGAAATCAGTGTTTATTTTTAGGTCCATTGCACTCTGGCTGGTTGGACTCTCCTCCCAGGGCTGCAATATATATTTAATACTTGTTTTCAGAGCTGACAGCCCAGGAAGCTCGAGTGGTGAACTGGCACAGAAGAAATAACTACAAAGGAAAGGGGCAACAAGATGCCAAGTATTTTAATACCCCTTCTAGAAAGAGAGACTTGACTTCTCAGCAGCCTCACTGTGGGGAAGAAAGCAAGTCCAAATCAAAGACAGTGTTGCTCTTTGATGATGTGCCTTCCCTTCAGAAAATCACAACCTTTACTCAGCTCTTCTTCCACAACTAAATTTAGTGTTTCTGGAAGATGTCCCCTTAATAAATCCTGGCTTTGTTTTATCTCCCTGTAACAACATTACACAGCAAACCAATTTGAACAGACAACCAAATCCTCATCTTTATAGCAAGGTTTAAAAATATTCTCAGCTGCTTATTGGTCCCTTAAGACATTTTTGAGGCTCAGGTCAAGCAGACCCAAGGCAGAAAGCTCCAACTTTTAATTTCCTTTCCATCTACAAAACCACCAGGTCTTGGTTAACACAGTTTAACTACCAGAGCTGTCTGGCTCTGGGAGCAGTGAAAGCAGCAGAGTAAAAAAATGAGTTTTAAGAAATAGGAGGTAAATAACTCTACAGAGTTATTTCTACAGGTTTACAGCAACAGGAGTCCTGTGTTGGCAGACACCTTGAGGAAACACAGATGTTTTTTCTGCCTTAATCCCCAAATGAAAACTACAGTCAAGGTGGAANTTTTTTCTGCCTTAATCCCCAATACTGTAAGATCCAAATGAAAACTACAGTCAAGGTGGAAGGCACAAACACACACCTCAACATTAGGAGGCTCTTTTTTACGGTGCATGAATTTAATTATAGTGCAGATCACACACTTCCAAAGCACCCTCAGCCACTGCCAGACACCCAACCAAGCATCTCCAAAAGAACTAGGGACCAAGGTGAATGCATCTCTAAAAGTAACACACCACAGTTTTATTAAGTGTTTTCATTGATTGACATGTATATGAGCCATAATACTTTTTAATTGGGCCGACTGATACAGTCAGAGATAGAAAAAGGTTTCTAAAGCTCTTTGCCTTTGGAACACACTGAAGAAACTTCAGGCTGCACAATGCATAGGTGTGAAATAACAGTTCTGAGTTTAGTCAAGATTGTTAATTCCAGAGGAAAAAACAACAAAAAAAAGAAGAGTAATTAGCACCTGCAGAGCAAATAAATCACTTAGTGAAGGATCTGGTGGGACCCTCAGTCCTTGTGGGACTGCAGGGACGGGCAAAAATTATCACCTCTGTGACAGCGAGGAAAGAGCAGGTGGTGAGAGATGAAGAAAACTCTGGCACATCATAAAAATCAATGACTCCACTGAGCTTGAGGATTTTAATGCCCAGAAGAACCATGAATGTTAATTTGTGAGCTTGACTTTCAGAGATACACCGTAGTACTACAGCACAGAAGGAGCAATGGTTTTGCAACAAGACATTCTCCACTTTTATTTATTTATTTATTTATTGTCCCACAGATAAACACCTTCAGGTTAAATCCAGAGCAGTGGCTACTCAGCTTTGTTTCTCCTTCAAACCGCAGGAAGGATCACTATGCCTGAAAGTATATATACATATTTTATATGTATAAATATATATATATAAATATACATATAAATATAAGCTGCTATTTCTCTTCATTAAAACTTCCCTCATCTGCACGGTACAAACAGCCTAAAGATAAGCCTTTGATTCACTGTTTGCTGTATGAATTCCCAGGAAAGGGAGGAGAGGGGAGGGCAAGGAAGATCAAAGTTTAATTTCTGCCGGAAATGCTGCTGCAAAGGAAACTGGAGAGGATGAAAGAACAAAAATTCCTGTGCCCCAACCACAAATCATCACCTCCAGCAGGTGGAAAAAAGCTTTTCACAGAGAAACTTTCACTGGAATTAAGTGCATGGAATAGCTGAGACCCACATGGCTCTGCAGCTGTGTTTAGTGTCATTGCCCCACACAGAATGCACTCAGCTTAGCAGGCCACACTTGAGCACATCAGTAATTTGTGATGTATTGTTTGGCCTCCTTTCGGTGCCTCTTAAAGCTGGAATTGTCTCAGCAGCCGCTTTTTTCTCTGCCTTTGATTATGTCAAGGAAAAAGACAACCTGTTTCTACTGTTAAAAAAAGGTTGGAAAGGCCCAGTTGTTCTTAAAAGCCAGGATGAAAAATAAAAACTAAATAGATGGATGCAGACATGGCAGGACAACACGTGGCCCGTCTCAGTGTTGGCCCTTCACAGAATCACACAGAATATTATGAGTTGGAAGGGACCCACAAGGATCATCTAGTCCAACTCACCATCTAACACCCGTAAGGAGACCGAGAGCACATCCCAGAGCGTAACACCAACCTAGATCCCTCACAGTCTAGCAGGCCACTCCGAGCCAGAAGGGGCCCAGAATCATCCAGCCCTACACCCCCCAGCTAGACCATGTCACTAAGCTCCTCGTCCAGTCTTCTCTTAAACACCTCCAGGGATGGCGACTCCACCACCTCCCTGGGCAGCCCATTCCAATATGCAATTACTCTCTCTGTGAAAAACCGCTTCCTGCACTTGCATTCTGACTGGAAATGACCGTGGGACAACAGGAAAACCCCGTGACATTCCAGGGAGGGATTCCCAAAGGGTTCCCCAGCCAGGGCAAGGCTGGCAAAGGCTCTCCATCATCCCTCCATGGAGCTCCCAGCACACGGCAGGGCCCAGCGAGGGGAAGAAAGCAGCCACATCCCTTTGCATTCCTTGCTGAATCCTCCCAAATTACAGGGAGGAAAGCAGCCAAGAAACACTGGGCAGAGGTCAGGATTAAGCCCAGTCACGGCTGGTGGGGATGAAGTGGCTTCAGCAGTGGATACATGAACTACGTGGAACGCGTTGCCCAGGGAGGTGGTTGAATCGCCGTCCCTGGAGGTGTTTCAGGGTAGGCTGGACGAGGCGTTTAAGGTCATGATATAAATGCTATAGATGTTACGGTTAAATTGGATTATAGATTAGACTTGATGATCTTCAAGGTCTTTTCCAACCTTATCAACACTGTGATACAACAGCCAGTGCTGCTCCAGCCCTGTGGCTGAGCAGTTTTCCTTCCAGCAAGAGCTGAATGGTCCTGGGAAAGATCCCATTCCCTTCCTATCTTTCCAAGAAAGCACATCTGCCAGGGCACAGGGTTTAATCTCTGCTCAGTGAACTCCTGAGGGCTGTGAATGTTGGATTTAAAATAATAAAAAAGCGAGTACATATGTCCCACACAGCCATGAAAGGGATGAACTTTCTAAAGGGTTCCCCCCTCCCCTGACAAAGGGATGGGGGGTCTGTCATGGGAAAGAAGCTATAAAAATAATCACTACATTCACTTACAAAAAGAGCTGGATTTGGCAACGGCAAAACAGAGGTGGGAGAGGTATAATCTCCAGCAGGATTTGGATTCTGGCCTTTTCCAAGCTGAGCACAGCAAAATGCTGTGTCAGCACTGAGGCAGCTTTTCATTTTGGTGCAAATGTGCAGAGTTGTCACAGATCCTTTTTTTCTTTTTTTGGGGGGGGGAGGGGTGGTCACCACATTCAGTGCATTCAATTTTACTGCACTCCTGCCTTGCAAGGGGAGGTGTTCCTCCAAGTCTGAACTGCCACTTAGGAGAGATGAAATAAAAGCTGCTTTTGGGTAATGAATAGAACAGGCTGCAGGGGAAAGCTCAGCATGGAGCAAATTTCCTGCTTACACAACACATGAGAAACCTGGGGAGGGATTCAGCTTGGAGCTTAAGATCTCTAAATACAGGTGTCTACCTAAGGACTGAACTAACACTGTAATCAATGAGGGTTCAGAAAGGAGCACAGCGAGGCACGTGGTGCCATCTGAGATAATTTATTTGCAGAATCCCAGAATGGTTTGGGTTGAAAGAGACCTTAAAGGCCATTTTGTTCCAACCCCTCTGCCATGGACAGGGATCCCACCTGGAGCTGACAAATATCAAGAGCATCTGCAGGGGCTTCACTCTCCACGAAGGGATGATGTGGAACACTCAATAGATTTCATCCTTAAAAAGGAGACACGAGGTATTGCTATTTCCCCCTCCAGACAAGGATTGTATTTAAATAGATTTTTTTTCACTTCCTCTTGATGAGATGACAGGGAAGAGGAGGAAAAAAAACCACCTGTGGAGCTCATGCTCAGTCTCCCAACTGTCAGGAATAGGAACATTCCCTGTTGAAAAAGGAAGAATGGGATCACAGGGGTGGTGGCTCAGCAAACAGAGTTGGAGTCTCTATATTCCCTTCCTTTGGCCTCTTCCCCATTTTATGAGGAATGTAAATCAAGGTAAATCAATGAAGCCAAGCCATGATATCCAACAGGGTTTATTAAAACATCACCAACCCTGTTGGTCCAGCTCAGTAGTGGAATGCATCAGAAAATCATCCCAATTTGATTCTGAATTAGAAAATAACTCCAATTAATTTCTAACACTCGAATTTAAACACAAACAACAGAGGTGTAAACCACCACCTCCCAGCAATGCAAACAGTGAAATGGAGTTAGTGACTGCCCTGAGGGGGAGAAATCCACCTAATGTGACTAATGGAGGAGTTTAAGACTGTTAACATCCACTGTTACAGTTCACTGAAAAGCGACTTTGTTAATGTAAAGTACACCAGAGACTCTAAAATTCCTGTACAGCAATAGGTCTTGAAGTCCTGGAAATACTATATATAACAGTTAGTGCTGTAGATAAAATCTGGCCCAATAAACTGCCAGTAAAGCAGCACTAATATGTGCTTTCCAGCCCTAAGCAACCCACAACACACGTCCCTGCTCACAAAAACGTCCCTAAATTCACTTAACCAACCAACCATCTAAAAATGACTGAACTGAGTGCTGATGTCACCTATGCCAACCTCACACCAGGGCTGCACTGACTCCAGGGCACCACATCTGCAGCCATATGAGTAGGGAAAGATTACCAGAGGCAAGGATCATAACAGCACAGGAATATCACATCTGCCTCTGCCTCTTCATCTCACCTGCTCCCTGCCAGCAGGTCAGGCTGCGTTCACATGGGCTATTTATACTTGTGCAGATTGGCAATTATTAAACATAAGTGCTCCGGCTATTATAGCTCTTCCCTCATTAGGGTTTATGCATGAGGATAAGCTGTTTAAAAGTGATCTGCAGGAAACCTGTGGCCATTAGGTGCTCTTCATAAAGCTGAAATTTCAGGACAGAAAATCTTGGTACTTAATCAGCAACATCCTTATCAGAAGGAAATGTTGAACTTTCATTTACACCTCCAGAAGCCTTTAGGTTTTCTAGAAACTCAGTGCTGAAGAAGTCTGGTGCTCAAGAAATTAAGGGGCTGTACAACAGCGCAAGGAAGGACCCAGCAAACCCTGGCTTCGGGGAACCCACATTCTCCTCCAAACCTTCCCCAGGGCACTTTCTGACCACAAATGAATGAACTCTCCTTGCATCCTGCCTCCTGGAATGTGGAAGGTGAAGCTTGTGCCCAGAGAGATGAATCATCCCCGAGAAATCCCTGGTGGTCAGGCAGGAAGCCAAGCATGCCGTGGGTTGCTCGGGAAGCGAATGGTGACAAGGCTGCTCAGCTGGTGAACAGCCTTCCCAGCCATGCCAGGACCTCCCTGCCATGGCAGTAGCTGTGGGAGCTCTGGAGGGAAGCCAGCCTGATGATTGGAAGAATATTCCTGGCCCTTTTATACCTCAAAACGAAAGGTCTGAGTCTTCATCCACTGCAATCCTCTGGGATCTCAGTTTCACAGGCAAAAGCATCTCCCCTCTTGGCTGAGCTTCCACCCAGCTGAGGCTGCGAGAGCTCGTGACTTCTGGAGAACATCTGGGAGCGTGGAAGGGAGGGAGCAGGGACACAGCAAGCTCTCAGCACTCACAGAGGGAAACCCTGCCAGGCTGCACAGGGCAGCAGGACAAATCAATGCCATGGCACAGGCAGGCTTGGCAAGTCTCTTTGTCAGTCTATCCATGTTCTTCGTCCCAACTGATGGGCCAGAACTTCAGCCCTTCCTACTCTGGGGTCTCCAGACATCTCCAACCCATTCTATTTGTGGCTTTGACTCAATTTTGTTGGCTGCATGTCCTAGACTTTGACTCTCGAAAAGGACTTTCCTCTTCTTTCCAGCAGGGAAGAAAGTTGACAAGAGCAGAGAATGGGGCTACATTTAATCTCAGTACCTTTCCCAGTCATTGGAAAGCCACATTTCCACCTCCACTGAGCCAGCCTGATGCAGCAGCGAAGTGACACTGCCACACTGGTGCTGACTTGGTCTGAGGGCGGGACGTGACCTACTGCCTTCACAAAACCAAGCTGAGTCATGTCCCCATCAAAACCTGAGGAACAGTTTTTATTCCACACATAATTTGACCCCTTGGTTGAATTTAAGCCATTCAGAGTCTGACAAATCCCTTGCAAGTGTGCTCAGGTCTCACTTAAAAGATCTTAGGTCTCACTGATTGACCTGATGCCCTTCCTCAGGCTGCCAATAAAAGCGACACTTGACATTGAACGGGGAGATATTCCTGCTCTTCTTCCCTCTGTTCCATCTCCCACAAAGATTTGTGTCTACAATCCAGCCCAAATACCAGCTAATTTCTCAATCCTACCAAACTAAACCAGCATTTAACGTGGAAGACTGATTTTAACAATTTACCAGTCTTTCCAGTTGTTTCTGCTGGAGACCATCCAGTAAAGGGAAAAAGCTGCTATCCCTTTTTTTTTTATATTACTATTTTTTCCTCTTGAAAAATGATATAAACTCTACATGTTTGCCATTTCCAAGGCAGCCTTGCAGTCGGTGCCTCTGCAGAGCCAAAACACCTTTTTCATGAGTCCCATCACTTACTCACGTCCCAGTTTCCCAGTTGCCAGAAGGGCAGAGCATCCCTCCCCTGCCCTGCACCCACCCACTGCCACGACCCCTCCTTGGAAAGCCAACTGAGACAAAGAAAAGCCAGCAAAGTCACACCAGTAAGAAACAATGGAAACAAGAACAAAACGTCACAGCAGCCTCCCCACTGGACAGACTCAGCAGAGAAACAGGGCACCGAAATTTGTATTGGCCTCGGGCTCTCACACAATATCTGATATCACAAGAGGAAGGAGTTTGAACCAGAATATTTTTGAAGTGCTGTAAAAACCGGGAAACACACCTCCACACCCAAATTCACAAGTCAGGCAGAATTCTCTGTCCATGGTCCCATCTGGCAAATATCCCTTTTATTGAAGGCTAATCTCTTTTTAAAATACATCCCAATTCCCATCGTGCCCCGAGTTTTCCTGCTGGAGACAAGACCTCTTGGCTGCAGGGAGGATGTGATAATGATGGTGTGAATCCTCCTGCTGACACACTGCTGGGCTGGAGTAACACACTGCTGGAAACAGCCTGAAATACTCCACGTAGCAGGTTTTTCCTCAGATCCTGCAGGGGTTTTTTGCCCAATTTCCAGTTTTGCCTCTTTATGCCCTAAATGAAAGCTTCTGCAATATGTGTATTGCTGATTATATGCCCTCTGAAAACTTTCAGCACTTCAGAGAGGCAACAAGACTTCCAGAGCTACCCAGACGTAGGGTTGGGGAACTGGTTCTCCTGAATAAAGTCAGTCATGCATTTCTACAAGTATAAATTTAATAAATCACACACCCAGCGGTACACGGAGTTTCTGTGGCAAGGCCTTTGTTAAACACATGCTGGTACTGCTGAAGGATCTTTGTGGTGGCTGCAGGAACTAGGCTGGAGGATTCTAGTGAGTGCCTTGTCCCTCCACCCAAACCAGTGATTATTTCATTTAAAATGAGTTTATCTCACTTCCCAGATTCTCCAACAATGACAGGAGGAAAGAGACACAGCTGCATCTGAAATGGTTGTCCCGTGAGCTTAAAGTGAACTGATTTTTCACACTGGTCCCATTTCCAGCATTTACACTCGGACTGATGAAGGATCAGATCTGAGTTTTTTATTCACTTCCACCACAAATCTACTTCATGGCTGGAGCAGAGCAAAACTGAAGAAAAGCGCGAATCACACCAGCTGGGCAGACTTGGCTAATGCAAGGAGCTTGTAGTCTGAAGGCACGTGGAATCCACCAACTGCTCCAAATTATTCACATCTCATTTTCTAGACATACACCAGGGGAAAAAAATTTTAAAAAAAAGCTTCTAATCTGTACCTCTTTGGGCCAAATTACTCTAAATAAACCCTTAAAAAGGCCAAATGACACACAAGAATTTACAGAGGATTATTGTGCATTTACACCTTGCCCTTAACACCAGCTTTAACCCTTTTCTTCCACCTGTTCAAAGCTGCCGGTGGCATGGCCTGATGAACTGCAGCAAATGAGATTTGCCCGACTGCCTTTTTTTCCACACTTGGAGATCATGAGAGGCCGAGGTGAAAGTTTACAACAGCAATTAGAAAGCACATGGCTGCTAAGAGTTTTATTGCACTGAACTTGTTGATCAGCCATTCGTTCCCGTTCCGAGTTTTTCCAAGGACGCACCAATAAAAATTACATCACAATAAATTAGAAGGAAAAAATGCCCCCTCCAAACCGACAAACCAAACTCTGCTGAGACATTGCAGGTCCCAGAGCCAGGGTGTTGTGATTGCAGAGCTACTTTTGCTTTAAAAGTGAGCAGCAAATCCCAGGTTTAAGCTGAGAAACAAAGGGGGATTTCTCCAGGATTGAGGTACTTCAGGGTTAGTCACCTTGCAGATCAGGGCTGATAAGGAGCATGTGAATCATTTTAACCCACCAGTACCAACCAGATCCCGGGAACATTAACACAACAGAAGAATAACAAGGTAGAAAGGGAACCAGCCACAGTGATGCACATAATCTGTGCCTTGTGCTGTCCCAAAGCTTTAGGGGTCTGTGTTTATTGACAGCAAGATCTACCCAAGAGCAGCATCATGAGGGCTCGATCCTGCCATCACTGGCAGGTTGAACTTCAGCAGATGCACACCTTCCTCCTCTGCAGGATCTGGCCCCAGAGCATCTCTTCATGCCAACAAATCCTTAAAGAAATGGGTTTTGGCCATGGGCTTCAGTGGAACTAAGAGTTGGAGGAGCTCCAGCAGCTGATGGGAACACTGCCTCCTTCTCCCTTCCTCAGCTCCAACCCTGGACATGGGTTATTTTGGATCTCCCCTGAAGCGAACTCAGTACAATTCCAAGAACTAATTGCCTGGACATTTTTATAATACTTTAATCAATTTTCACAGCCTGTTCTTCTACAAAAAGAAGTCATTGGCATGAAAGATGGCTGGGTGGCTCATTGTAACAGGAAAAAAAAAAAAGTCAATTTGTCTAATTTCTAAAGGGACAAGGGGAGAAGGAAGGAAAGATGAGTGATGCAGCAACACATCTGGGTTAACTCTCTCCAAGGCTCAGCTTGGTTGTTCTGATTGTGCTTTCAGCCCAGGTTGGATGAAGCTCTGAGCAACCTGGTCTAGTGGGAGGTTTCCCTGGCCAGAGCAGGGAGTCAGAACCAGGGGATCTCTGAGGTCCCTTCCAACCCAGGCCATTCTGTGATGATTCTGTAACCAGAGCCACTGTCACCCAAACTGAACAACTCGCAACAAATTACTGACAGCACAATCCAGTTTGGGTGGGCAACCTCACCCAACCCAACGGGACGGGGGTGAGGGAACCTCACCTCCCAGAGAGAAAACAAGTGTGGGAGAAGGTTAGAAGTAAGAGGGAAACTCAGCCACAGGCAGCACCCAACCTCCCCCCTGCCCCAGCCTGCTGAACGCAAATCAGGTTCACCAAGAATCAAACGCTGCAAGAACAAAGCTTCAGTGGAATCACGGAACGCTTGGGGTCGGAAGGGACCTTAAAGATCAGGTGTAATTCCACTCCCTGCCATGGGCAGGGACACCTTCCACTAGACCAGAGGAATGCGCAGAAGCCCTGCACACACGTGTGTGTGTCTGCACACAGACACATCGCCAGGAGAAACAGTCCCGGCTGCTCATCCTGCACCGACCTACGAACCATCTGTGGCGAGGGAGCGAAGGGCACTGCCCCAACCAGGGACCTGCGAGCGTGGAAATCACCTCCAGAAGGGACACACGGCAGTCAGAAAACACATCCCTCGCTCCCAGCCTCTGCCCTTCCCTTGCACAGTGCATCCACCCCAGGTTGTAGCGCTGGAAGAGCAGCACTCCTCTGAACTTCCCACGGACAGCTGGACCCGTCCCAGAGCCCCCCCTGCCCTGCTGACCAATCTCATCCCGTTATCCCCGCGTTTGGGGC
Source organism: Pitta sordida (assembly GCA_013390025.1). Lineage (NCBI taxonomy): Eukaryota > Metazoa > Chordata > Aves > Passeriformes > Pittidae > Pitta > Pitta sordida. The sequence goes on from WEKX01018861.1 coordinate 10,853, forward strand.
AGGGGAGCTTCGCACGGAGTCACCGAGCACCCGAACACGACCCAAAGCAAACCAAAAGCCGGGCTGCAAACCCGAGCGACGGCAGCGAAACCCAGAGCCAGTTGTGAAACAAAACGCTGAAACCCCAAAGGGAAATTCCTCCAGCTCCAGCGAGCCTCTCACTCCCTCCCGGAGCGGACGCACACCTGCCCGAGCAGGAATTCCAGCCACTGCTATTCCCTGCCCTCCGGGGGTCCCAGGGAAGCGCACGGATCCCCCCGCCCCAAACCCTTCCCAAAGTTGCCCAAAGTTTGCCCGCGGCGGCCGCGCCGACCCGAGCGCCCGGGGAGCGGCTCCCGCGGGTCCCGCAGCCCCCCTCGGTCACTCACCGCGGACAGGAGGCAGCCGAGCAGCAGCACCGCCACTCCCAGCACCGCGGGTCCCATCCTGCCGCCCGCCGGCCCC
>WEKX01018861.1:11714-53230 GCA_013390025.1 Pitta sordida
CCCCCTTTTTACCCCCTCTTATAATTTCCTCCTGTTTTTTTCTTCTTTAGTCTTTCTCTCCTTTTTGCCTTCTCCCTCCCCTCTTTATGCCCTTTTCATTTTTCCCTTTCTCTTTTTCAATTCTCTATTTTTTCTTTTCAATTTTCCTTTCCCCCTTTGCCCCCTCTTCCCTCTCTGTTCCCTCTTTCTCTCCTATTTTCCACACTACTCTTTCACTATGTCACACTTTCATTCTTCTTGACTTTTTTCCTCTGATTCCCCATTTCAATCTTTATTTTCCCCTTCTATCCCCTTTTATCTTTTTTTCCCATTTCCACCTTTTGCTCTATTTTCCTCTATTTACCCATTTTCCCACCGTATGTCTTCACTTTTCCCTTTTCTTTTCTACTTTCCCCTTTCCCCTTTTTTAATTTTCCTTTTTTCTTCCCTTTCCTTTCCATCCCCTTTGTTAATTTCTCGCCTTTTTCAGAATTTTGTTTTTAATTTTGTTTTTAAATCTTTTCAGTGGAGTGCAGGGAAATAAAGGCTGGGGACATCAGCATTGCTTGATTTTCCATTTTCACTGTGGGATTCCTCCAGCTCCAGAGCGGGAAGATTGCAGATCCACAGCCTGCAGTGAGAAAGCATCTCATCTTCGTGCAGACCCTGCTGGGTTCAGCCCTCAGGGACCCTGAGGAGGGTGATGGGACATGGTCTCATCAGAAGAGGTAGCAGATGTCCCAGTATTCCCATGAACATACTGGGTTCACAGGTTCNTGTCACCCTTCTCTGGACCCTCTCAAGCAGCTCAACATCCTTCTTAAACTGGGGAGCCCAGAACTGCACACAGCACTCAAGATGCGGTTGAGCTGTGCTGGGAATGTGACCCAGCGCTGCTGGGAAGGGAGAGGAATGTTTGATCCGAGCATTTGGCTTCCTCTGAAACAAATTCTGGGTGAGAAGGGGTTAAACGGGCCAAAGTTTGCAAATCCTAATCCAATTCGGGGATCTGTATGTCCTCTCATTGCCCTTCTCCCCAGAAAAAGAGGTAACGGTTCCATGGTTCCAATTGGAAAGAAGAGCTCAAAACCAGACTGGCCTTCATTTTTAATGAAAATGTGAAAATACTTCCCTTCTTCTGCAAGACGTGGTGCATTTAATTTAATATTAAGGACAATGCTCCTTTTCACTCAAGAGAAACCAAGGGCATAAGCTTGTTTTAACGTGAAACCCCAAACAAATCCTAAAAATAAAGGCAAAAAGAAAAATAATATCCTCCTGGCTTTTCCTTTTCCCCTGACCATGCTACATTTTCAAGCTCAGACAGATGGACAGCTTTGTTGTCTTGTAAACCACCTACCAAGGAAAGAAAACAAAATCCTCATATTTGGGGGGGCCCTGAAGATGACTCCCTAGTTCCAGGCTCTTCTGCTAAGTGACACAACCAAGAAACCTGCCATTTTTAGGGAAAAGACGTAATGGTTAAAATCCTACAGTTCTATCCAGTCTCAGCCTTTACTAGTAGATCACTGAGCAATTCATTTTTTAAGGATAACCTTCAAAGGTTGAGAAAAAACCAATTTATTACCTTTTTTTTCCTGCTTTTACAGAAAGACCTCTGGTTTTATTGATACTGGGAAGACTTTTCTCCCCTTTCTTTTATGTTTGATATGAAAAATAGCAGCTCTATCCCCTGTTTCTCATTGGAGGCCCAATGACAACTTGTAATTGTCTGTGTAAAAAGAGGAACAAGATGTTAATTACATCAATTAGCTGTACAATGACTTGAACATGCAGCAAAGCTCTATAAAGCTCAGTTTGGATGGTAAAAGGACAGAGTTTCCTTCTTTCATTCATTCTTGCAGCCTGAACACTTTCAAATAGCCTGATAAGGACAAATTGTATTGGCAGATGTTGCTCTTTAATTCACTTGGAGAGAGACAATCTGAAGGTTTTGGGTCTTGTGACAGTGATTTTTCCAGGAAAAGTCTGAACCAATTTCCAAGGGTACCTTTTGCCCTGTGCTGAGAGAAGGTCCAGCTTGTCAAACGTCCTGCAGGCACGTTGTGTTAAGGGTGTAGAAATCTGGCAGAAAATAAGCCCTCTCGTGATCCAGCTGGTCCTCGGAAATGAGAGGGGCTGGGTGCAGCTGGGTTTAATTCTTGATTTTAACCAATTCAGCACTCAAGTCTGGTCATATTTAATAAGAACTTTCACAGGCACAGATTCATGAATTTTTTGGTTTCAATGCTATAAATGTGGTTGCGTTCAATAAGAACTCGTGCAATCACAGATTCACAAATAGTGCAATTTATTAATCCAGAAATATTGTTCTGATTAAGTTCAGTAAGAACTTTCATGGTCCAGATTCCCGAAAAAGTTTGTTAAAGCAACGGGAAAGCCAGGTCAAGATGTTCAGTGATAAATGCACTAACTACAGAATGTTTCTTGCCTTGCCTTGCCTTGCCTTGGTGACTGTACTCATATGTAAGGCATGTCCTCTCTTCATCTGCATCCTGAGGGATGTGAAAGCTAATTTGCAAATAGGGCTTAATAAAGCTCTTGGCTACTTTCAGTTAGAATTTATAGGTAAAATAAACCCTTTGCTCCTCTTCCACCCACTGAGGTGGCAGTGAGGGCTGCCTGACCTTCACCAGGCAATCTTTGCAAGCACCCTTATCTCCTGAGAGGAGTATTAAGAACAAGGCCTGTCGTGCCCAGTGGAGGGGGAGTGAGGCTGGCACAGAGGTGTGGGTGCTCTTCTGGGCCTCACTGATACCACATCAGCTGTGAGCCTCTGCATGCCCCGAGACATCACTCCCTTGTCAGTCCTTGATCGAGCCAGCTGCAAGATAAGAGAGGGGCCCAGCTCCTCTTTGGCTTAACCAGCCTCAGCAACGCTTCACTGACTTCACACAACTCCATGAAAAACCTGACAGTTTCCCACACGGCAGCAAGTGAACTCCATGGTGTTGGGAGAATTCTTCTTGTTGGAATCCACCTTCTTTCTCATCTCATCCCCTGCCCCCCAAAATTACACTGGCACTATCAGTGAGCACACACTCCCATGTAACTAAAGATTTTGGATCAATCCCTCTTTTTCAGGGTGAAAACGCCACACTCTCTGGAGCCCCACAGTTGGAGCCTGTTCCATACCTTTAGAGACCTTTTTTGCCACCTTCTACACCTACTCTAGTTACAGAAGGATCCCTAGTTATCGTCTTTGAAGCAAGAATGGCAGCCAGAATTATTCAAAGCATTGGTGCACTGTGGTTTCATGGAGTGACGTGGTGGTGGTCATGGTTTAAACCTTCATTTTCCCCTTGGGGGGGAGGTGGGAGCAGGAACATTCCCAGGTATAAAGCTGATTTACTCTGAATTACAACACCAAGGCGTGTTTCCCACAAATGGTGGTTCTGTTCTGAGTCTCTCTCTGTGTAGATCCCTGAGATATGTTGCTGTGGGAGATTTTGCTCATTTGCTTCACTTTCCATGTAACTGTGCTGCCGTTCAGCTTCCATTTTGCTGCGCTGCTGGGAGGGTGGTGCTGCCCCCAGTGTGTTTCCATTCAACATCTCTCTGCAAAAGTCTTTTTTAAGCCTCAGGACTGTGATGTGGGGTGGGGAAGATGGCAGCTGCTTCTTGTTTAAAAGGCTCTCTGCTAATAAATTGATATTGCAGACTAGAAGGTGGGTTTTTTTTTCCCCCCTAATCCCAGTCATGAGCAATTCAAGAAAGCCTTGATCTAATTCCTCTTCATATCAGTAGCAGAAGAGGTGCTTCAGTGATCACTGTCTTGAGCTAGTGCATCTTCTCCAGGGCTGCCTTGCTTCATTACCTTTATTTAATCCTTTTCCTTAAGGGCAATTAACATTTGTGCTGAGGCTTCCCCCCATGAAATGGGAAATCTCTCTGAGGGTTGCTTGGGAAACTGTCATACAAATGTAAGAAATTGTGGTGGAGACTAACAGTAGAGGTAAATAAAAGCAATCGGGTTGTTTCCTGCCTGCGTTTTTTTCCTCTCTGCCCCTGGCAATCAGAAATACAAAGACTAATAAGAGTAGTGTCTGGAAGGACAATATTTGAGAGCTGATTCATGCAGCAGTTTGCTGAGGGCTGGATTTCGTGCTCTGTGCCCTTGGGGTTATGTTCCCCTTTTAGCTTTCTCTCCAAAGCCAACACAATGCATCTGTTCTGCTTTCCACTTTGTGATTTTATTTGAATACAGTAACAGCATCACATTCCATAAACAAACTGCGAAATAAATTCCTATGTATTATTTGCATTGGGATTAGAGGCAGGAAAACATTCACTGTGGTGTTTTGCAAACAGGACAATTGCATCCACCTCCAGGACTTCATTACGTATTTGCAATTTACAAAACGTGGCATAAACAATTGGTGGTTTCCTGTATTTAAGTCTTATTCAGTGTGGTGTGGCCTTGTGTGCAGAGACAAGAGTGGCTCTAAGGGAAGCCTGAAGCAAGTTGAGTGCAGTCCAGCAGGCATAAAAGCTCAGACCTTCTTCCCTTTCTGTCCCCTGCTGTCCCCAAAAAGTTTTCCGGTGGAGAAGTTCTAGAAATCTCCACCTGCTTAATGACATGACCTCATAAAGCTAGGAGGGCAGCAGAGGTGGATATGTCAGTGCAGAACATGAAACATCTGAAGAGAAGGAGTGGGATATTTCAATTAAAAGGTTTTACCTGATAAAAGCAGGCTACAATATTGCCCTTTCTCTCTGGGGCAAGGGCAAATTATGCAGTCCCTGATGCTCGCCTCACTCTGTAAGCTAAAGATAGCAATAATTACCTACCAAACTCCCAGGGGAGCTAAGGATTAATTGCTTCATTGTACTCAACATTTATTTTCACAAAATCAAACCCACTGGGAGCAGAAAAAATAAGATTTGCAATTACTATTGCATATCCACAGGGGACCATGAAATACTTGGATCAAAGAGTTTTCTTACAGTATTTTTTTAAAATAATCTTATTTATGTTTGTGTGGAAAAAGAGAAACTTTTTGGGCTCGGGAAGAACAAACCAAAAAAACCCAACTTCTGCAAACAGCCAAAGAAGCAAGAAGTGAACTCAAGATGGCAGTCTGCTGGATCTGGAATGAATTCAGGTGAGCGGAGGACCATGCATTATTAAAGCAGCACTATTTACACTGGGAACATTGTAAAACTCCTCCAGGGTACATGCCGTGCCACAGGCACAGAGGAACCAAGGTGCCTGCCTCTCCTCAGAGCTTTGCAGAGCTCAGGAGGAGAGAGGAGGCAGTGAGGGCAGGGCTGTGTGGGCAGAGAGCTGATGAGCAGAATTCTCAGCATCGCTTCAACCAGATTGCTTAAGATAAAGGGTGCCCGAGGCAGGTAGGTTTCCTCCAAAGTTACGATCACCATGAAGAGATATTTTACCCTCACTGCTGAGGGATACCAGTCTCTAACACTCAAAAGAGTTGTCTGGCAGGAGAAGGCACATGGAGCAGGGAAACCAGCACAGTGATTGATGCCAGAGATCGCACAAGCTCTAGAGGGAGATAAAGCCTCCACCTTATCGTTAGAGGATGTGACACAGCTGATGCTTTTGTGGAGGAGGCAGGAAATGGAACGTTTTACACAGCCTGGTCAAACACGCCACAGGGCTACTCTGCACAGAGAGTATTTTCTCTTCATGTCCACAGATCAAGCCCCGTTTTTTTAGTGGGTGATGAGAACCTCTGTTGATAATATGATGAACTGTGTTTAAGGTCTGAGTTGAAAAGAGGAATTTCTGGACTTCTTTTTTTGATAAGTATTGTAAATAAATGTTGTAAGGCTTGGTGTGAACTGACAAGTGCAATACATAGTGAATTAGAAATTCAGGGCGCTTCCCAGGGTGTCTGCTTGGACTTACTGGTGGCTTTCAGGGACATAATTTACTGGTGGACTTGGTAGTGCTGAATTAATGGTTGGACTCAATGGTCTTAGAGGTCTTTGCCAAACTAAACAATTTCAAGATTCTGTAATTCTATGGCTCTCTGAGATTTTAGTTTCTATCAGCCTTTGGCTTCATCAGCTATGGACAAAGACTGGATGTGTTGAGTTTACTGTGAGCCTGAAACCAGTTCTGAGAAGCTTGAGCTGCCACATTTGTTGCATCAAGGATCAAGGTGGGAAAGAGAATATTTCAAAAGTCTGTGTGTTCATTGCCTTTATGCTGTGAATGAAGATCTGCTGATCCATCCGGATGGTTTATGCTCTATGAGTGCTGGAGCCCTGAAGGTCTGGCAGAGCCCTGGGGAGCACTGGACTCTTATCCAAGGCAGGCCAGACACTGGGAATAAGGTGGAGTGGCAGAGTCAGTGCCCAGCAGAACACTTTTGGCCACACCATGGGACACTATCCCATTTTCACACCTGCTGGGCTGAGTTAGTACCTTCTCTTTTGTAAGTCCAACTCCTGCGTAAGGAAAGGTCCATCTGGCATCCAAAGCACTGGGGATACACCAGGACATCCACTGAGCCCTAAGGAGGCCATCAAGGACGGTGAACAGCCTTGAGACGAAGTGTGTGAGGAGCAGCTGAGGGCACTTGGTGTGTCCAGCTGGAGAAGAGGAGCCTGAGGGGAGTTGCCACCTCATTGCAGTGACAATTCCTGGGGAGGGGCAGAGGAGGGGCAGACCTTGATCTCTGCTCTGGTGGGACCAGGGACAGGAGTGAGGGAATGGCCTGAAGTTGGGGCAGGGCAGGGGCAGGCTGGATCTCAGGACAAGGTTGTTCTTCCCCCAGAGGGTGGTTGGGCACTGCCCAGGCTCCCCAGGGCAGTGGGCACAGCCCCAAGGCTGCCAGAGCTCCAAGAGGGTTGGGACGATCATCTGGAGCCCATGGGATGACTCTTGGGGTGGATCTGTGCAAGGCTCAGGGTTGTACTCAATGACCCTTGTGGGTCCCTTCCAACTCAGCATGTTCTGTGATTCTTTGATTCTGCAATTCTGGTGCTCTGTGATCAGTCACAAGAACTCCTGCAATTTTCCCACTCCTCTTCCCAAATGAACAGCAAACTCAAGCTGCCTCTTTTGCATGCAGAGAAGGAGCTCTTTCATCTCAGCAGACAAGAGCCTTGCTCTTTTCAGCTGTGTCCAAGCCAGTTGCTCCCACCAGGATCAGGACTCTTGGCTGGCGCTGCTCCAGCCGTGCCACCCGCCCGCACTGTGCCGGAGCATCCCAGCAGTGCTGGCTGCCTGCAGGCATCACTCAGGCAAACAGCACAGGAATCACAGGGCTTGGATGGAGCCTGGGTCTCAGGCAGAGAGATGGAGCATAGGGAGGGAGGAGTAAAGCCCCCTTGTCCCCCCAAAATGAGAGGGGTTTTTAGCAGCTCAGCAGAAACCGCCTGAGCCTGAAACTTGCATGCTGACTATGATACATCCATAAGATCTGGCTGTTTCCAAAGCAAAAAAAAAACCCAAAACATAGACTGTCTGTGTGGTTAGTGTGCCTGTCTGAGGACTTTCCATGAGCTCACTCTCTCATACCCCCAGCAAACCAATGTCACTGGAAAGAATGAATTTCTGCCACTGCCTGGTTTTGCTTTTGGCTGTCAGTGAACACCCCTTGTAAGATTATTGATTTTACTCCTCTTAGTTTAGGTGGGATATCCCTTGTTTCCAGCTCAAACCTGCTATTCAAAATCCTCCCTGCAGCAAGGAAATGAGAGCAGCCCTTCTTGTCCTTTTTCACTCAGTTATAAATTTTTGGAGAGAAAAATCCAACCAGGTATTAAGGTTGGGGGTTCTTCCTGCAGCTCTTCTTGCTCTGAGTCAGATTTAAAGAAAGACTTACTGGCTGCTGCAGTTCATTTCTCTTGGTTGAGCAGATGAATAACCCAGGGTTTATGCTGCTCATTTGATTCCCTTGCCTGATGCATTCCTTATATATCTGCTGCCTCCAGGACATATTTGTGAAGGCAAATTAAGCATCCTCACTATATGTCAGCAAAACATTGCATCTACTAATGGAGGAAAGTGTTATGTTCTCAGACACTTCAACACACATGAAAAATAAAACTCTATTTCTAGGGGGGAATAAGAAATTACAGTACATTCTCTTGAGTTAATGCTGGCTGGGAAGAATTTGTCTCACATAAATGAAAATTTCCAGATAATTATGCTTTGTGTGGGGGGTTTTTTTGTTTGTTTTGTAGGTCGATTTTTGCCTGTTTTGTTCCCCCCCGACAACACTTCTTTCTTTGTAAGCAAAAAAATAGTTTCATGCCCACAATCTGTCAGACTGACTGTACAAACCAGGGAAACCCTCTCCTAATCCAGACTAAATCATGTTAGATTTAACCGGATTGACAACAACTGATTTTCCATGGTTCCTGTCTATTTTTGACAGTGCAAATGCCAATGACATGATAATACCCCAGAAAAGTCCCATTCTCATTTTCTGTATCAAGAGGTGAATGACAGGAGTTAAAAGTGTCAAGAAAAAGTATCGAGAGGTGAATAAGGAGTTAAAAGTGTCTGGCATTACTCTGATGAACTGCAACCCTCTTCGGGAGGTTTGGCACTGGCTTTTTCAAGGAAAAGGATTTTTAAGCAGTCAATGCTGCTGTAGCCATCTAGAAAACACCAGGCACATAAAGAGATATTTCCCATGGAAAGTTAAACGTTACCCAAGAAGATGACATAATATATGTTGAGGGAAGTGAAGCTTTGTGCTGTTGAGTTGGGATGATGGCATTGAATTGTTGAAGCTTTCCTGATGCGTAGGCTCTGTGCTGACATCTCTTGCATCACCTGGTGTCTCTGGAAGGGATTTCACAAAGAGGTGATTGACCTTTCTGAAGGACACGAGAGTTTGGTACTGGATTTTGCCTCCCAGGTGCTGCCTTGAACTCGATTCTCAAGTATCAAAGGCTTGGCGCAGCCCCAGTGGAGTTCACTAGGGTTCAATGAAGCTTTATTTACTTTAAGAGAAAACATGACCCTTGGCATTTGTAACATTAATCTTCTCCCCAAACGCTACCTTATCTCTCTATTTACACTCAGCCCTCTGTGTTTTTACAGTGTCTTCTCTCCTGGGCTAAGCCTTGCCTTGTAAAACCTTCAGAGCAGAGCAGTTTTTCCTTTTGGGTCAGCAAATAGGTCCTTTGGGTGAGGAATAGCAAAGGGCAATCCCTCATGCTCCACAACTTTCCACGGGGTGGGAGAGGCATCTCTGTACTGGTTTATCTCCAGCTGGAAATAGCCTGAAAACTGGGCTGGATGTGGCTGGCAAAGGGGTAAATATCCTGATGCAAACAGTGAGATCAGCATCAAGTATTCACAGACATTCCTATGGGAATTTTTGCTCTCAGGTAGCCAGTTTTGGTCACAGATGAGGTGGGGAACTCACTTTTTAAGAAAATACCTCTGCTGACCCTACTGAGGCCCTGCCATCTTCAGGCATTCACAGCAAGATTCCCAGGAGAAATTTGAGGTGATGAATGTGTTTTGCACATAAAACAACCCATTGGCAAGAGCAGCTGGGCCGAAAAGCTTGCAGTCTCTTCCCTCTTTAATGGCACTGGCTCTCTGAGGGTGAATTTGAAGGCAGCTGTGCCATATCTCACACACTTTGGGGAGGTGAGTGGGTTGTGCTCGCCCTGCACTGAGTCATCCCCAGCTTGTTTAACTGCAGCTCACCAATTTTCATTTGTTTATGTGTGCGTGTTCCAGGCATATCTGATTGATTATGAACAAGGTTTTGGGAACTTAACTGCATCCAGTCCCCACATTTCACATCAGAGCTTTCCAGCAGTATGGATGGAGAGCTCAGGACACGGCATCAGACCCTCTGGTAGAACTTGCAAGTCGAAAAATGTTCTGATTTTGCCATTCATCTGTGCCCAGGTCGAGCCAAGGTTCTCTGTTAGTGTGAATATCAGGGATGACTACAAAATCTGAGACTGTAATCAAGTGAAAAATGAAATTCAGTCTTCCAGTTTTCTTAAAAGTGATAAAATTATCATTTAATACAATGTAGAGCTAATGAGGAATCTCTTAAGCGGGAGTTATAATCAGCTAAAGCGTCACTTCAAGAAATTATCCACAATCAGTGAGAAAAAAAACCATAGACTTCATCTAAATTTCAGTTACTCAAATACTATTGAAGCTGGGAGGGTTATAGTTAGTACTTAAAGCTAAATGTCTATTGAAACTATTTCCTGTCTGGGGACTTGCTCTGGGTTTCCTGAGCTGGGTCAAACCCAGAGCAGATAATTAGGACGGTATATCAGAGCAAACAGTGGAGTCCATCAAGGGTCAAATATCACATTAAGAAGATATCAACAATGACCATGTCTCTGCTGTCAGAAGGCTGATTTCAAGCAGGGCAAGCAGGGGAAATTAGTTCTACCTCAAGAAGACCTGATAGCATTTTTACCTCCTTTGACAACCACCTTTCCTCTCTCCTGGAATGGTCCTTGTCATGGCCAGGGATGGAGGGAAACTCATCCCAGCAGGATTACCTTCATGGTAAGGAAATCTCAGTGCCACATACCACATTCATTTCCAGGGAATCTCCCCACGGTGGAGAACCTTGAGGGTGGTCAGGATGGCCAAGTTCAGCCTTGCACGTGTTCCACACCCCCTGTGCTTTCCATGCTGTTCCTGGACAGCAAAAGATCCCTGTAATAAAAGTCACTATTTACATATGTTTCCTTAATTGTGGTCCCAAAAGCAAACACACTCCCTGCCTGTAAATAATGAAGTGTTATCACAGTGCACCCCAGTTTGCATCTTTAGATAATCTTCCGACTTTACTGGAGCTGCCTGTGTCTTTTGTACACAAAAAGAGAGCATTGCTCCCTTATACAACCTCTTTGTTGGGCTTTCTGGGTGGAATTTGTTTGCTTAAACATGGGCAAAAGACAACATTATTTGAGCTTCTCCATCAAAGCCATGTGAGTGTGGCAAACACGGTACAGGATCTGCAGGATCTGCAACACATCTGTGCTGTTCTGGATGTGCAGCTGAGGCTGGGCAAGACGTGGGTACCGTGTCAGAACTGTTGTTCTTCCAAATTTGTAGTTCTTGAGCTGAGCAGCATCACGTTACAGGGGTTCATATGTCTTCCCAGGCTTTTAACAATCATTGGGAGTTCAATCACAACCAGCCATGGAAGGATGTAGATAAAACTGATGCAAACACCTGAAACTAGTCAGACAAATCCCCTTTAGAAGTTCTTATTTCTGTCCTTCAACAGTAACACAGGACTGGCGAATTCAGGTGTAGAAGCCCAGATCTTAAGTATCTAGAACTGGGTGACAGATTTCACTGGGATTCAGGATTTTGTTGTATTCAGCTCTGATTAGATCAACAGAAAGAACACGTGGGACAATTTTCTTGACCCCTTTGCCATTGGCAATGCTCTAATCTAGGAGTGCTCAGTCATGGCTGGTGATGTCCTCTCCAGATGTTCCCCGTGCTCTGGTTTTGGACACTTCAAACATTGAAATTGTGGACTGAATGGAAGCCTTGACTCTGAAACACTCCCACGCACTGTGTTGTTGAGGGTTTCAGAACTGGTGCAGTTCTTCAGCTCTCTCAGCAAGCTGGCACTTCTGCTTTCCCTTCAGTTTGGTCAGATTTTGGGTTTATGTTCTCAATCCATAAAACCAATAAGTGCAATGGTTATACAAACAATAACAACATGAGCTGAAATTATTTGCTTGGACTGATTCCTGTTTTGAGTTGGGAAATAGGGAGACATTGACCTGTGAGGTCTTTCAAAGGATAGTCATCATTGTGAGATCCAGAGCTGTTTTGATTTTGGTACCTACCTAAAAATTATGAATTATCTTATAAACAGTAGCTATATAAGTTTAACCCTTTAAATTCCATTCATCTCCAAATCCAATCAAGTCTCCATTTATTCATTTTTTTAAAAGAGGGGAAAATAGGTCCAGATAGCTAAAAAAAAATCCATAGTTTTCATTAGAGGGGTTAAAAAGATTCCTTTTTTTTTTACATAGCCAAGACTGTATTAATAATCACACTGTGAAGGCAATCTGGAGAATATTTATAGAAGCTAAGCCATAAAACCTTGACACACTATACACTTTTGATCCTCTTTCACATGCATCTCCTATCAGTGGTAATATTTGCATAGATATGCCACGGAGAACTTGAGGCAGCTTTTATTTTCAGGCATCCGTACTTTGCATGCTCCGCAGTGGCAAATTACCTTGAATATTCCTCAGAGACTTACAGATCTGTTGTTCAACAAGAAGTGTCTGCTCAGGGCTTGATTTTTGGCTCAAAACCCACTCATGTGGCACATCTGGCAGTGCCAGCACTGTGCTCTCCCACACCGGCCAGGCAATCCCAGTGGGATGGGCTTCAGCACTCCAGAAAGGTTCCAAGTCCTTCCCGTTTGCACAGAAGGTGGTTTAAGGAAAGCACTGTCTGGAGTTGAAGGGGTAGCCAGGCTGTGGGGGAGACACAGCCTGCATCCAAATGCTGGGTCTAATCAGCACAGTATTTATATCCTCAGGCAATTATTCATGAGTGTGCCAGGGTAAGGAGCTAAATCAGCATTCAAAAAGATTGATTGCAGTAGAGGTACCAGGGAAACCTCACACCAAGGTGATGAGAGATGAATCCAAAGCACAACCCAACCTCCAAGTCTGGCCAGACTTCAGGGAATACAGATTGTGTTCTTGCACAATGGGTTGAATCAGTTCCTGGAGGATGATCCTGTTTTGATTTGAGCATGTGAAACAGATTCACAGATTCACAGATTCACAGATTTTTGTGAGTTGGAAGGGACCCACAAGGATCATCGAGTCCAACTCTTAAACCACACCACTGCCTCCCCGGCAGGAATCGAACCCTGGTCTCCCGCATGGCAGGCGGGGACACTCACCACTGTACTAAAGTGGACCATCATCTTCCTCGGCTGACAAACACCCCCAGTCTCTCCTCAGTGGGTCCCTCCTCAGAAGTGTAGATGTTAAGTAGATCAGGCATTTAGGATGATGTGAAAACATGAGGGAAGCATGCTGCTCCTGGCAATTAATTATTAATAAATCGATTTCCTGATTAGCTTGGGCACATCACCACAATGATGTGATTAGGGGTTTTTTTGTTGTACTATACCTGGCTTGTCTCCCAGTGTTTTAGATATCTCTGTTCAGGTTTCAGGTGTATTTATTTGTCATGATCATAGAATCCTAGAATGGTTTAGGTTGGAAGGAACATTAAAAACCATCTCATTCCACTACTCTGCCATGGGCAATGACACCTTCCACTAGACGAGGCTGTTCCAAACCCCATCCAGCTTGTCCTTGAACACTTCCAGTGATGGGACATCCACAACTTCTTTGGTCAACCTGTGCCAGTGTGAAACATTTCTTCCTAATATCAAATCTAAACATGACTTCTTTCAGTTTAGGGTCATTACCTTAAATCACAGAATCATGGAATATGCTGAGTTGGAAAGGATTCACAAGGATCATCAAGTCCAACCCTTATCTCTGCACAGGCCCATCCCCAAGAGTCACAGCATGTCCCTGAGAGTATCATCCCAACAATTCTTGAGCTCTGGCAGCCTTGAGGCTGTGCCTACTGCCCTGGGGAGCCTGTTCAGTGCCAATCACCCTCTCGGAGGACGATCTTTTTCCAATACCCAACCTAAAGCTCCCCTGACACAACTTCAGACCATTCCCTCAGATGCTGCCCCACAGGGAGGAGATCAGTGCCTGCCCTGTGCCCTATCACTTCATCCCCTTGTCAGAAGCCCCTCTTGGAGCCCCTTTAGGTACTGGAATCTCTAAGATCTCCTTGGAACCTTCTCTTGTCCAGGCTGAACACCCCCAGTTCTAATAGCAAAGCGTCAGGCTGCAATATCTTTTGTTGTAGATACCTCCAAAGCCACAGGTCCTGTAACTGTGCAGAGCCATTTACTGCGTGGGTATCTGGAGATTTATGGGACACTAATAGTCATATTTAATTCACATCTATCTCCAGTGAAGCCACTGGAGTCATAAGGGGGGATGTATCTCACTCAGATGTGGTTCAGAAAGGGAATCACATTCAAAAATACAGCCAGTTTTTCATCAAACCCCATATAAAATCACTCTTTCACTTCAGAATGTAGCCCTGAGGCTTGAAGCTGACTGAAATTACTAAAATGCAAAAAGAATGTTTAATTACATGCTCATTTGGGAGGAGGAATGTAAGACTGTGTCCATAGACTCATTTTCCAGACTAATTTAGTAGAGTCTTTGTATTGAACATTCTCTTCTGATTCAGGACTTGGGGAAAAAAAATTCCAACATGAAAACTCACCCTGTGAAGAAACTTCATTTTAATTACAGCTGCCTAAGTAAAATTTCAATAAGATCATTATTATACTGGATAAACCCATGGTCTGTCTGGTCCCTTAGCCTGTGTTTGACAGTGACAAGCATGTGACAGACCTTTCAGGTTACTAGAAAATTCATACAGGATATAATTTACACTGGGTTGTGTCATGGAAAGGAATTACGAAGTTGTCAGCTCTGGGATAATTTAACGATATGGACAGTTTCTTCCTAATCCCCATTTCTTGGTTGTTTTATGTCTGAAGCAGGGAATGTAAACCCTTTCCCCCAAACCCTCTAGTATTTTTAAACCATAGTATTTAACTCTGCACATGCTCTTAAAATCTTGGCTGGCTTCAGTTTCTTGAAGAAATTGGTTACATTTGCTGACTGTGTGGGAAAGGAGCCCCTTGAATCAACTCATATTTCAGTGATTTTCATGGATTTAAAGGCCAGATGGGATTATTAGCTCATCCACCTTGATCTTTTGCGCAGGATGTGGGATGGGATTCACCTCACAGTTATTTAAAGAATGAAGTTGGAAATGGACTACCTGTGCTAAACTGAGCTGCTTTCACTCCTTTTGCAGTCAATGGAGAAGGATTATTCCCTGCATAGGGTTATTCGTTCTTCCCTATCATAAATTTGAGTATAAATTACTGAGAGAGTGAATTTCTCACGATGAGTTCGTTAACCAATTTTTAGCTGAGGCATAACTCCTTGGAACGTGAGGAGTTTGTGCCTGAAACTGTCAAGAAATGAAGAATCTACGTCTTTTCTTCCTCCTGCTGCTGATTTTTCACTCATTATTAGAAACCAAACTCCAAAGGTATAACTGACTGGACTGACACCGACTATGAAGGGAATCTTGTGTAAGTGGCTGAAGGGGAGGTACACATCTTTTAAAACAATGAATCCATCACCATTCCCTGTTGCTGGCTGCCTCATGTCCCAAAAGATGGAGTGAACAGCAAAAGATCTTCAGAGTTAGGTGATAGAAATGACTGCTGATAGGGAAAGATTTCTGCAAGAGGCAGAGGGAGGGCAGGGAGAGAGGAGATGGATGTGGAGGGATGTGATGGATGGAGAAAAAAATAAGGGTTGAGAAAACATGTGTTGAGAAAAATCAGGGTGTTCTGGGCTGACCCCAGCTGGGCACAGACACCCACCAGAGATGCTCCATCACTTGCCCCTTCAGCTGGACAGAGGAGAGGAAACATAAGGAAAGGCTTTAGGGTTGAGATAAGGGCAGGGAGGGATCACTCATCAGTTATTTTCATGGGCAAAACACACTTCTCTTAGGAAAAAAGGAATAATGTAACTTATTGCCAATAAACTCAGAGTAGGATAATGAGAAATGGAAACCAAATCATGGAACACCTTCCCCCAACCTCCTTCTTCATTCCAGGCTCAACCCCACTCCCAAATTCTTTACCTCCTCCCTTCCAAGAGCACAGGGGGACAGGGAGTGAGGGCTGTGTTCAGTTCATCATGTGTTGTCTCTGCCCTCCTTCCTCCTCAGAGGGAGGACTCCTCATGTTCTTCCTCTGCCCCACCACATGTGTGGTTTGGAGGGAGAGCACGGGCTGTATTCAGGTGGCATTTGCTGATTGGTGTGTTCCATGAAAATCACTGGATAATAGGATGCATCTGCAGCAGTGTTAAAGAGAACAAATAACTCCTGCTTCTGAGCAAAACTAGGAACAATAACAGGGCACAGACCAACAAAAAGGTAGTAGGAGGTGTAATTTTACTGGCAGCTGCTTCTGAGAAGTGTAGTTTTGGTCAGTGCTTGAGAAATACCTGCCTGTGAAAATGATATTCTTCTCTGCAGCATTACCTGAACATGTCACAGTGTGAATGAAGGTGTTTTATGACCCTTTTGTGGATTAGGAAATAACTACATGGACTAAGAACAACCATGGAAAAGGTAAGGAACACACTTACGTGTCCTAATATACATAAATTCAGACACCATTAACTCATTTCATTGACTATACAGTTAAATGGAAACAGAAACCCTAAACTTTGAGTCATGTGCTCTGATGTCTTGATCAAAAGGACCATGGGATTTGTAATCAGGATGTTGAGTACCTGTAAGAGATGGTCTCATTAGAGCCTTTAAGGATTTGTCTGAAAGAATCCAAGTGGTTTGTAAAGGACCACGCATTTAAATCCTGGTCCCCTGCCCTAACCAGAGGTCCAGGGTGACTTTTTGCATATAGAATAAGATACAATAGCCAGTCCAGGCTGAAAAATCCTGTGTGGATCAATTAACTCTGAAGTTGATGCGTCCCTGGCTGTGTCTGAGCAGGTGCCCTGTTAACAGTGTCTGGGTGTAACTTAAAGTACGTGTCAGACTGAACCTGAACCAACCCTGTGCTCCAGCTGAGATTAGGAATAAGCCCATACCAGCATTCATGAGGGTCAGTGTGGCCTGCAGGCAGGTCAGGCTGTTGTCCTTCCCCTGTTCAGCACTTGTGAGGTCACTCCTGAAGCCCTGCAGATGGTTACGCTCTCACCACCCCTTCCAGCTCTAGAGGGATGTCAAGAAAATAAAAGGAATCGAGCAAAATTGTCAGGACCTCAGAGAACATATTTCCTTCAGATTTGCTGAGGGACACAGCACAACACCCTGGACCCTTTCAGCAGGGCAGCAACCAGCCAGGAAATTCCCAGCCTGTACTAGTCCATGGGATTTTTCCCAGGCCTATCTGCAGAGCTTTGTACTTTGCCATACTGACACACCTTCAGGGAATAACCCCCCTGCCCCCAAACAGATATTGGGGTTACATTCCAAATCAGTTAGTGGTGGTTGTGTGGTTATATTGAGTTATATGAGTCATATTCAGCATCCTGAGAGTGTGGAATGACGAGCTCTGCCCAGGTTAAAGGAACATTTTTCAGGCCTGGGCTTGGCTGGCATGGAGAGAGAATAGATTAAATCACTTTTTTGACATTCCTTCAAGGCTTGTTTGTATGATCCTGCATCCTGAGCACTTGTCTTGGCATTTTTGATTTAGCTTGGCTGTATAGGCAGCAATCCTCCAACTGTCACACCATGCACTATTGATTTATTACACTAAAGTGAATCCAGCTGAAACATGAAGATTCATTAAGAGTGACCATTTATGCCTCTGGACTGGATATGTTTACAAAATGATGCTCTACAACCTCATTAGTGTCTTGTTCTCATTCATGGATTCACCTGTTGAGTGACAAGAAAAGAAAGAAGAGCAGAAAATTGATCCCTTCACTGGTGCCTGATTCCCTGGGAATTGGGCATTTGCTTCATCCTTCTGGGATACCAGTTTGACCCAGGTGAATTCAATAAGTGTAGTGAAGCTCTAAAGTAGAAATATTGATGGGTCAAACACTGAGGAAGGAGGTTAAAAGGTACAGCATTCCTTCAGTCCTTTTCTTAAAAGTACAGCTGGCTGAGTGTGTCATTCCTCAGATGCTCTGACTGAGATAAAAAAGAACATATTCTGGTTATTTGTAACAGTGTTTTGGTCTCTTATGATCCCTTGAATAACTTCCCATGAATTTTCTAAAAGGTAGTCACAAAGAGATTTTTTTATTCCTTTTTAAGGGATGTATTTGCTTCTGGATACATGAGTAATCCTCTCTGATGTTGTCTGCCTCAGATCTCCCTCAGCACTGAAAACGACAAAAAGGTAAATTAAAGATATCCATTTAGATGCTTTTAATTGGCAGCCAACGTCAACGGTTCCAGTGGAAAATTTGGACTGAATTTAACCAAAGGGAATTGCTAAAAGGCTTATGGAGAGAACCCATATATTTATTTAAATGCCTCTTTCTACTTTTTTTTTCCTGGGCAGTGGCTTTATGAAGTTGGTAATTCGCATGTCCCCGCTCTCACAGGTATAAATCTCTCCCTTCCCTGTTTTGTGCATCGTGATCTGCCTGTGATCTCTCTGATTACACCCTCCCCAGGACTGAAGTTTTAATATTTTTGGAGGAAACACTCAAATGTGATCAAAGGCACTAGGAGCACAAAGCCATGGGGGAATTATGCCCCCAAACCATGAGGAGCACTTGGGATTTGACTCCTCTGCATGGTTGGTGCAGAGATCAAGATGTGAACAGGCCTTTCCATGGGAGGGTTGGTGCAACAACAGAGGGGACAGCACTGAAGGTAAATTTGGAAGCAGCACAAAGGCAACATTCACTCCACAGAGCTCTAAACACCAACGTCTGACTTGGTTTCCCTCGGGACACCTTAGGCTGTGGCTCGATTAATCCTGAAATAAAGCTGGCTGAGTCACACTCTGGTAACGTCACACCTCATCTGGCACAAAGTATTTATCCTGGAGTTGTTTTCGGAGAAGAAGTGAACGGGAGATGCAGCCTGAACAATTTATGGGTTAGGGGCACAGTGAGAAAGCTGAGTGGTTTCCCTTGGATGACCTGGGAGGGTTTCAGCAGTGCCCACCACGTGTGTTGGGAAGGGGGGCAGGGCTGTGCCTGCCTGGGGAGGGGGGCGTGCAGGACAGAGGGTTGCAGGACAAATGCAGAACAAGATTGATGCAATAGTTGCAGGGTAGATGCAAGAGGTGCAGGATGTCACCTTGTTGGATCCCTGTGGATTTCCAGGATGGTGTGAAAAGGACAAGGAGTAGCCTTTCAATCTTTCTTGTCCACTCTACCCCCAGGGCCAGCTCTGTCCCTGATGCCTCTGTGGCACTTATGTCCTGCACGAAACAGTCCATGTGCACATGGCCAAGGTGCTCAGGTAGTGGAGGGGGCTTGAGCTCAGCTCCTGACCTTCACCCTGAAGTGATTTATGAGAGCTCAACTACCGAACTTCACCCTGAAGTGATTTATGAGGGCTCAGCTCCTGAACTTCACCCTGAAGTGATTCATGAGGGCTCATACAATCATTTCCACCAGCTCTGCTGGGAAGATAATCCCCAGTGGCATGACAGAGCAAGGCAGTCTGGCTGGCAACTGCTTGAACCTCAGGTTAGAGCTTGGCTGAACTGGCGACTCAGGTTTTCCTTTCTGCAGAGTGGTGCTTATACTCCTCTTATTTACAAAACATGTTGTGCCCTCCAGAAGAAATCACAAGGTAGGAGTTCATGGTGATGCTGACCCATGTGGGAAGTTTGCAGACACATGTTAGTGTCACTGGTGAGGTGTGGCTTGTTGCAAACTGCAGTTAGAGATGCTGCATGAAGTCTGTGCCACCTCCCCTCTGGAAGAAGGAGGACAGTGCACATCTGTGAGTGCTAATTTACAGAGAAAAGCCTCCAAAAAGCGAAGTCTATTAAGTTGAAGGACACACTATCAGCAGAAGAAATTCATGTTCTCGACTAGTCAAAGTGGAACTCGACTTAATAATTAATGCTTAATAATCATTTGGAGAAACATTATAGCAACTAACAGAACTGGGATACCTAGCAGAGTCTCACTTGCTTTGCATTAACTCCAGTGTGTTCTCATCTGGAATGGAAATTCAACCACCTCCAACAAAACCCC
Organism: Pitta sordida; assembly: GCA_013390025.1. NCBI lineage: Eukaryota > Metazoa > Chordata > Aves > Passeriformes > Pittidae > Pitta > Pitta sordida. The sequence continues at coordinate 31,527 of WEKX01018861.1, forward strand.
AGGCAATGTAATTGCAGGGATACAGTACCCATGGGCTTGAATAAGGGAAAGGAGTCCCCTGGAGGAGGAAGCTCAGGGCTCAGCTGAAGATGTTTAGCAGATGGGCAGGATTACTGTAATCCTGACCCCAAATAGCACATATTTCATTCTGCCATAAATAGGGCCCCAAGTAGAGAGACCAGCCTGAAAGTGTAAATGGAAGTATTATTATGAAAATGGGAGAGAGAAGAGCTTGGGAGCTGCTGGGTTAGAGATTTTGCATCACAGGAGAGAACCACTGCTCTATTTGCTGAAAAAGTTAATGGTTCCCCCTGGTATATCATTCATCCAGGCAAGTAAACCATAATATAAGATTTGAAGGGATCTATTTCCAACCCTCCCTACCACGGACAGAGAAACTTTCCATGGGACCAGTTTACTCAAAGCCCTGTTCAACCTGGCCTTGGACACTTCCAGGGATGGGGCAGCCACAGCTTCTCTGGGCAACCTGTGCCAGGGCCTCCCCACCCTCACAGGGAAGAATTTCGGCCTAATATCCAATCTAACCCTGCATCTTCCTTGGGATGGTCATGAGGCTCTTTTAGAAGTCAACTGCGTCGACTCACAAAATCTAAAGGTGGACACGTGGGCTCGTGTTTCTAACAGGCCCTAAGAAACACCACTCAGCATTAGTCACCTGAGATCCCTCAATATGTTTGACTTCTGGGATGAGATTCTTGGGTTTTAGGAAGCCAGAGAAGCCCCACTGCTGCTCCACGGGGTCCATTATGGGATGCTGGGAATGTGGAGCAAGAAGTCTCGTGTTTACAGACTTAGTTGTCTCCTCGTCTTGGAAATGAAGCTTTTTGGCTGGAAATCTTCTTCAAGCTTTGCATTTTATTAACAACTTTGGCTTTATATATAAAATGTAACGATGTTGAACACGAGCCATGTTACATATAATTTTATCTAACACTGGGCATAACCCACAGTAAAATGCCAATCAGTAGAATGACGGAATCAAATTCAGAGGGACAGGGACTTTTTTTGACTCTTGAAACCAGCTGGGTGAAAGAAACCATCTACTAAGAAGCTGAGAAACTCATAAAGGGCATGTGAACACTGTGGATGAAGAGATTGAAGTGGTATATTTTTCTTTTATACCCAGCAGCCTCAGCCATGGTTGTTGGAATGCAACGCACACATGATGCTTCTTAATTATGAGTGATATTTTTGGCTTATCATGCCCAGCTATGAAAAGTCTGCATTTATTGGCAGGAAATTTGAGGAGGGCATCAACCCTGGGAGGGGAAAAATGGGATACAAGCTGCATGAAAACATTGCTGCCACACAAACGCTTTTCCCATAATATTTGACTCGTTTAAGAAAGTTTGCAATCCCAAAATAGACAGAGACTGAAGGAAACATATAAACACAAGACCAGGATGGCATGGAAAAATGATTTAGGGCTCTGAGGGCAGAAAACCTGGAAAACAGAAAGGGAACGTTGGTTAATGGTTATCTTCTGTGAAAAGATCAGCTGGGGTAGGTTAAAAAGCTGAATGTTTTTCCTGTTTTTGAATGTCTGCAGTGTGAGATCCAGGTTTTTGGAATTGTCTCAAATCTGATATAAATAAATGGTTTTGGAAAGTGAGCTGTGAAATCTCAGCTTATCCAAGCTGGTTTCTTTCAGCCGCTCTGCTTCAGAAATCATATCCTGGGTCAGAATCCAGCCCACGGAGGAGGTTAAAACCCTCTGGTCTTTAGTCCAACCCACTTTGATTTTCTTACATTTTCTCTGTTTTCTGGGTCTGGCACCAGCTGTTGGGGCAAGCAGAGAAGACGGGTAGGTTTTAGTTATTTTTATCCCCACAGCTGTTCCATCATATTCTCATTTAGCATCTCAATTCTATGGATAATCTCACTGTAATTAGAAGGTTTAGGTAAAATGCAAAAATGCTCTTAAAATTTTGGTTATTTTCCTTCTAGAATTAGCACTGGTTACAAGCACATAATTATTCTTGGTGTTGTATAAACTCATTATGGGATATAATTCTGGCTGATGTTGTTTGCAGGGGAGCTAAAAATTTTCTCTGTGCACAAATCCAGTTTCACAAATAATATTTTTTTTAAACCTGTCAGTTAAAGAAATGAGAGTGTTTTTGTCTAGTTCACAATTTAAAGATCAACCATCTTTGATAAGTCTGTTCTTAAAATGTTGAAAATATTCCTAGTTTTGAACATGATGTCATTAAAAAAATATTCTCCATAAAATAAAAAGACCCTTTGGGGGATTGTTTGGTTGTCACAAGATTTCCCCTGCCCTCCTTTTTAATTAATTAAGAAATTAAAATTTTGGAGGCTGACCCCAAATATTTCTCCATATTGTGGGGGAGTTTGGTGGTTTCTTTGGGGTTTTTGGCACTGCAAAAATTTTAATTACTCACTTTTAAACAGCAGAGATTGTACCAACAAGGGATCTGACAGGAAATCTCTCAGTAGCTTGAGTGAGAAAACAGATCCCACTGGTTTCCAGGCTGTGGTCCATCCACTGCCTCCTCAAGAGGTCTTGCACACTCTAATAATTAACTCTGTGTCTAGGAAAACAGATATACTTCAATTAATAGAATTAGTTTTTAATTATTTTTTTCCTCATTATTATTTAAAATAACAGAGTTCTTAGGTGATGTTGTGACAAACCATCTGTGATCTGCCAACACACCCTCGGTCGAGGAGGAAGTTTTCCCCCCCCCAAGAAGTCATTTTTCCTCACACTTCCATCTTACGTATTTCACAGCCAGACATTTTTGTGTGATCAATTCCCACTCCAGTGTTGCTCCATGAAAACAAACACCCATTAAAAATAGGTGAACTAAGAAGGTAAAAACCTATGTAATTGTCCTCATGGGTCAGTCCAATGATTCATCTCATGGTTCTGTCCTCAATGCTGGGACAGGGATAGGAATAGACAGATTTCCTTGGTACATTCCCTCAACCTCCCAAGGTATTAGTCTTGGATGTGAAGTAGAGGCTTGGAGAACATCCTGAGACGGGATGGTGTGCTGGTCTATTTTATGGAATTCCTTTTTCCGGATATCTCCAATTGTTTTGTGAACTCGTGCAGCTTTTAGATGCCTCCTGCTTCCCAGGGTTTCACGGTTCCACATCCCTTTTTTTGGGCATCTCCTCTAGTTTTTCGAACTGGCTGCTTGCTGGTTTGACTTAATTGCTACACGAGAAAAGCAGGGAGCATTTGCTGCCTTTTCATTTGCCCTTCCACTGCTCAGTCATTCTGGATTTTTAGGTGCCTATCATCCTCTCCTTAGTCATGCCCCTGCCAGGCTGGCTCCCAACTTATTCATTTGTTCCTTATTCAGATGTCATCCATCAGCTGTGGATCGTCCCTTCAATGATGGATCTTCCCAGTAGCCTTCTCAGGGTTGTTATGAGGTGACCAAAACCACAGACAGTTTTCAAGGTTCAGGGACATTACACATGGAGTCAGAGCAATTAGTTCCATTTTCCCCCCCTTAGAATTTCTGAAATTTTTTGGGGTTTTTTTTTTGACTGATACTTGTTGCTGAACTGACATTTCCATTAGAGAATTTCTGTCCCAAGACCTCATTTTTCAGTGGTAACGTCTGCGTCAGATCTGCCATCATGCAAGAAAAGCCTCTCAGTCTTCAAACTGCAGATTGATCCTCCTGCTGAGGACTCAAAGTAAGTGAAAGTCACTGCAAATTCCATCCTGCCTGTTTAACCAGCTAAGTAGGAGATTGAGAGAGACAAACAACCTTTCATGTGTGACAGAGGTAGAGAGTAACATTACCTCATTTTCTAAGTTGAGGAGGGTCTTTGCATCCCCCTGTACCCTGCGGATAGCACGGAATTTCAAAGCCATCCTTGAAATCTCCAGCTGGGATTAATGTTTTCATAGAACCACACAATGGTTGGGGATGGAAGGGACCTTAAAGATCATCTCATTCCAGCCCTCTGCCATGGGCAGGGACACCTTCCACTATCCCAGGTTGCTCCAACCTGGCCTTGGACACTTCCAGGGATGGGGCAGCCACAGCTTCTCTGGGCAACCTGTGCCAGGGCCTCACCACCCTCACAGGGAGGAATTTTTTCCTAATATAAATCTGCTCTGTTTCAGTTTGAAGCCATTCCTCCTTATTTTACCACTCCGGGTCCCTGTCCCAAGTCCCTCTCCAGCTCTCTTGAAGACTCTTTAGGCCCTGGAAGGGGCTCTAAGTCCTCCCCAGAGCCTCCTCTTCTCCCAGCTGAATAACCCCATCCTGCCTTCAGAGGAGAGGGGGGTGCTGTGAATTAATTTGTGTGAACACAGACCTCAGGAGCCCCCAGATTTAAATAATGATGTACAGACACAGAGCAGTTCCCACTACAGAATTTTGCAACACAAGTCGCAGTTCCAGCAAGTCTCTGTGTCTGAGGTTAAGTGCAGTGGGTGGGTGTGTGGGCCGTGTGTTTTATAACCCTGCTCAGTACACAGGGAAGTTGGGAATATTTCTTTGGAGGTGAGGACGCTTTTTTAGGACACCAAAGGGGTTGCAAGGGTAAATATTATTTCTTTTTTATCTCTGTTTTTCTCTTATGACGTTTCTATACATTTATCACGGCACCGAGGTCAGAGTGGAAGAGAACTGCCATGGGCCTTGAAAGGAAAAAAATCATCATTTAAACCAACAACAAAGTACACGGACCTTCAGCATTAAAAATATACATCTCACCAACTCACCTTAGAGAGTACAGCATTATTATTCAGTAGATTCAATAACAATTATCTTTTATTATCTGTAATCCACTGTTGGCTGAAGAATATGAGAATTTCAGAATATTTCATTAAAAAGCAGGTATATTTTGAAAAAAATCCTTTACACTACCCCTAGATTTTTAAGCTTTATAAGTAAGCCTCATTCTTTTTGAGTACCACATTGGAAGATTTAAGAAGAAAATCTTACATTTCCTGGGATGACTAATGAAAAGAAGCACTGACTAATGAAAAGAAGCCAAGGCAGAATTCAATGGAAATCTCCTTTGTTCCTTCTTCAGTCAGTTTATGTCACAGACGTCACATGAGGCCTCTCTGTTGCCTGATGATGCTTCAGATTTGGCACGAGGGGCAACCTCAGCAGGGACAGCTGTGTGGAGATACTGAGGGTGGTTGCAGAGGGCTGATGGTCCATATGTGCGTTTTCCAAGAGTTTTTACCAAGTTCCTGGAAAGGCTGAGGACCCAGAAATGCCCCAGTTCCACGTTAGTTCAGTTGCGTTTGCCAAAACAGCTGGAGCACTAATAGAGAACGAAGGGTTGAAACCATGAAGTCCAGCAGTAAATGCTCAGATTTTTAAATCCAGAAGTCTCATGTTTAATACCAAATTCTGGAAAGCTGGTGTTTTTCATCCCATAAAATAAACACTTCTATCCTAATGGCAAAGCCAATAAATCCTGGCATGTGCTAAAAATACATGCAACCCTCAGCCTTGTGCAATGCAGTTCCTACATTTGTGACCATGCAATCAGTGCTGTTTACATCACTAAATCCCATTAGTAAACACCAAACCAAGCACAAATCATGGGATTGTTGGCAGGAGCCTGGAATGCAGGCAGTGCCTTTGTTGGACACACAGGCTACTGAATGACACCGTGCAGGGACCAAATAATCCTGTTGTGAAAGAGAATTGAGGATGCAGCACCAAAATGAACATCAAACATGCACAGGCCTGTTCGATGGCCCTGCTGGAGGGGGAATTATTTTTCTCCTGGGTAACACTGATTGAATGCTCTGCTGACCTGACGGTCAGTTAATATCCTTAAATCATCCCCAAAGTCAGTGGAGGAATGCTGATTACTTCCAGCCATGCTCTGGCCTCAGTACTTTTCATTACAGGCCCATTTGTTTTTATTAAACATATGGATGGTCTGGTGAGCTGGGAGGCATTAGGGGTTTTCCCTGAGAGGACAGGCTTCAAAGCCTCCAGAGCATCCCAGGGAACATGACCTGAAGTCCAATCTACGGTGATGGAGACTCTCCCTGTGGTGCAGCCTTTGGATCCTGCCCAGAAGTGACCATTTCAGCTCCCTTAGTTATTAATCTGGACAAAAGAAAACGGGGCTAAAGACTTCAGCTTGCGGCCAGGAGAGAAAAAAAATGAGCTAAGGTTGAGCACTGGCAGAGCTGCTGGCACCTGGAAATAGAGGGAATCTTGTCTAGCAGAAGAGAACAGACACACTACCGGACTAAGATTTCAATGGTAAAATATCTATTTCAATGATGTCAGGATCATTTTAATCCGATATCAACCATGCTAGTAACGGTCTTCCTTTTTCCCAGCAATGTTACCAAATTCGAAATTACGATGTAATTATTAAATCCATCATTTCAGCATCAGGACATTAACAGTGCATTCATAATTTCCCTTTATCCCTCCACCCCTGGTGGCTGCAATATCGAGTCTGAGATAGAATAAATGAGGATTGAGAAAGAAGGTGAACAGAGCTCTGAGCAGCAATACCTGCCTGGCAGCTTCAGAGGTGAGAGATGGGAAAAAATAAATCTTGATGCTTCAAGAAAGTTGGAAACATTTCCCACTGCTGCTTAAACCAGATGGATTAGCTGGTGCAAAAAGATGTATTAAATGGGTTCTTGCTGTGATGGTTAATTGTATTACATTGAGGGTTTCCACAGGTGAGTGTTGAACATTCTCTCCCTTCTTGGTTCCTGAGCACTGGAAAATGGGTGTAGGAGATAATTGGTGGGGTTTCAATATGTACAGATACATCCCAGAGTGTTGATATCCCTCTGTGAACTGAGTCCACCCCAAAATATGTTCTTCTCTGAAGAGACATCAGCCTAACTGNGGTAATTGTATTACTTTGAGGGTTTCCACCCCAAATATGTTCTTCTCTGAAGAGGCATCAGTCTAACTGGGAGAAAAATAACATTATTTAATGTAATTTGTAGAAAATAATTTGAACTGGAGAATGAAAATTATTAGCCTTGCAAATCTGGGATTTGGAAATGAGGGAAACTCATTAGGGGCTCTGCTACAAACTTCCAGTACTGTTTTGGGAATCTGTGTCAGAGCATAACACCAGAGGTGTGTGGGTCCTTCCGACACCCTCAGAAGTGCCACTTAGACCCCCCTCTTCGTCCCCAAGTCCAGCTGTGCCAGGAAACCTCTAAGTCACCTGGAAATACATTCACAGAATGGGTGAACATCAAAAATCCTGAGAAAAAATTCTCGGTGTAGCCAGGGCCTCTGATCTCAGGCTGTTTCCAGGTTTAATCAGTGGCTCTTACAGGTGAAACTCAAAATGCTGCCATTGGACAAGTCCATTGCATGGAATGAGGTGACCCCAACCTGCAGCTGCACCAAAGTTTGTGAAATCTTTATGAAAGTTTTTGCTTTTACAGGATATAATGATAAGCAGTGAAGAACGAAGGGGGAAAAAAAAAAATCAGCATTATCAATCTGGAACATTAACCTGGAAATGAATTTAAGAGGGATTATCCAGATCTTACATTCACGGAAGATCTTGTATCATCCATCAGGCTGAGATTAAAGTGTCAGCCCTGTTTAGAGAGTTACTGAATATCCAGTGTGCCCAAGCTACATTATTCTGAAACTCGTAAATCTTTTAAAATAGTGTATTAAGGAAGAAAAAGGGATTTTCAAGGTATTTCCTGGTTGCGAGACAAAACTTGGTGAAATTTTATTTTGCACAGAAGAGAGCAGAGTCTTAAAAAAATTAAACCATTGTTCTATTTTTACTTGAATTTCTATAATGTGTTTTCATATGGTAAAACACTGGATTTTTTAACAATTTGCAACAGATAGATATTAAACACTTCAGTGTGAATTAATTAGAAAAATTTAGATAATCTGTATTATTGCCATGCAACTCAGGGAGAAAAAAAGTTAAAAAATAAGAACTTGAAGAGATTGAGAGCAATTCTAACAGACATTCTTATATCTGAACAAAGAAGTGCCGTCAGCTTTCACAGAACATACAAAATGCCCAAGCAAAATGCATCTGCTAAGGTGGAACAGAACAATGAAGCATTTGTGACATCTGAAAGATCCAAAGCCTTTAACAATCCCCCAGATTCTGAATGAGCACTGATGTTGATTACAGATTTTGTAAATCTTCTGAATATACAAAACTCACAAAGGGAAACCCAGCCATGAGGGTGAGCCTGTGTTCAACTCGAGTTGTGAAAGCCACAAATGAAGTCGAATCATTGTCAGAAATGATGGCAAATCTATAACCAAAGAAATGCAACCGACTGAACCTCGAAGGGTGGAAGAAAATACATTCACCCTTTAAAATGATCAGAGTAATTTACAGTGGGAAGACTCAAAGGGTTAATGAGAAGTGAACAGAAATTTTGCAAGAGGAATAAAAAATAATTATAAGAATACCACCATGGTAAAAGGTCAGGATTGATGAGGTCTGAAATAACATTCTGAGATACAAGACAACCTCTGAGATCCAGTTTGAACTGCCAGTTTAACAAATAAACCCAGAGCATAAATAGTTGAATAAAAATAGCCTGGGGAAAAAAAAAAAGACAAGTTCATTAGGGGTGAAATATAAAATATCGCTGAAGACTATGACACAAATATTTGTAAATTCCCAAAGGAACACAGCCAAATACTTTTATCAGAACACCTATTGAACATATGATCTCTCCATGGCCAGCTGAATTCATTTGACTAATGGATCTCCATTTGTCTACCCTCAAATTTAATGGAATGGCCTAAAATAACCTCCTAATTGTGGTTATTTTTCTCAAGGGCTGAACAGTGATGTGCTGTGACACATAAACCTTGTAAATTTGTTACTGAGGAGCTTTCAATGACTGCGCCGTGAAAATGTGTTCCTGTTTCAAAGACATCAAATCAAAGGGGAAAAAAATATTCAGAATCCTTCATCTTTGAACAAGTCCACATGTTTCCTGTAACCAGAGGCAACCTCTTGTCACACACAAGCTGGAAATATTTGACCGTCTTCCACTGTAGTGCTTGAAACAGCAGGAAAAAAACATGAAGGGAAGCTGGAAGAAGTGCCTGAAAATATTTTATCTTTATATAGCTTTAAGTGAAGTAATAGCTGATTTAGTTACTGTGGTTTACATGTTAAAAGATAAATTTAAATTACGCCAAAAATAAGATAAATGTTGAGTGAAACAGAACGTTTTATTATGGCTTGATTAAAATAAGAGTGACAAAGAACCATGTGGAAGAACGAGGATTTCTCACCTCATTGTTGTTTTTATTTAAATATTCCTTATTTTTTCTTCTCTTGTTGTTTTCCTTTTCTGTGTGAGGAACGGGCTTGGTTATTAAATTAAAAAAAATACATCTGTGGTCACGTATATTTTCACTAATTCATCACTGATTCACCAGTCCACCCTAGAATATCATAATGTTGTAATGAAGGAATTTTTCATTTTTATTGTGCACTTCCATCTTGATAAGGAAGCAAAGAGTGACTAATTTTGGATGTATTTGCTTTCCATGCTGCCTAATTTTTAAATTAAGCTGAACATTACTATTTACCCAACTTCTAATATGGTTTTAGAGGGCTGGACACTGTCTGTAGGAAAATATGATCCAGCTGAAACTCAGTGTGACTCTGGATGTTTAAAATGCCAAGGGAAAAGCAGAGAAGAATGTTAATTAGAGATCTTATTGAAATAAGATTTTTCTTCTGTTTATTAACAGCCTTGAGGCTTAGGGGGCAAATATGCAGCAGACCTTTAATTAAGCTGTTTAATTTTAAGGGGAATTTGCCAGAATTCATCATGGTCAGGTATGTCATAGTGAGACAATAAAATAGTAAAGGTGGAAAATGTCTATTTTGCCAAGAGTCAGAGGAGGAAAACAAACAAAACCCAACATAATCCTCATTGCAGTATGATTTGGGGATTTGCCTATCTGGGAAATTGCTTCAGCGTCGTTAGGGAGCAATAAAAGGAACTCCTGTAAAGATACAAGAAGCTAAACAAATAAATGTTTAAAAAGAAAACACAGGTAGGACCGAGCCTGGCACATGAGTAACACGCACATGAGTGGGCCACTGGCAAAGTGGATATATCCCTTATTTGTTTAGCTAATGGAGTTAATCTTTTTTGTAAGGGCCGGGGATGGTTCATCCCACCCTCTAAAAATGCTCATCTCCCTTCATTGACCTCAGAAAGAGCAGAAACAGTGCAGGGCTGAACAGGCGCCTTCCAGTTTCATCACCGGAGAAGATGAATCCCGTTTTGGATTATTTCAGTCAGCTTGTTCTACAAACAAAATAAAGAGTTATTTTGACGACAGTATTTGTCTGATCTACTCAGACATCCTGTTTAGCACGGAATTAATTCTGTTCTCTACACACTGAGGGTCTACTGGCTGCAAAGACATCACTCTCCAGACACGGAGGTTAGGTCAGGAAAGCTCCTCCCTGGGGTGGTTACAGCGACTCTCACACTCACAAAGGGTGGCCAGGATGTCGATGTATAAAAACCCTTTAAAGCTGAGTGTTTGCCAACGAAAATGCAACTAATAATCACTTCTTTTGGCACTGGTGTTGATAAGAACCGTCAGAAATCTGCCGAAGACCTTTTTTGTCAGAGTACTGGTAGAGAAGGAGCCAGGCGTGCGGTGTGGTGGAATCGGGAAGGTGCCGGAGTAGGAACCAGCACCATGGACAGTGCCGCCCTTTATTCCATTTTTTTTTTGAAATCGGAAAATCTGAGCGGCAATTAGAAATAAAAATATTATTCCTGTTGTGCACAAGATGAAAAAGACATAATAAGATGTCTATTTCAAAGAGAAATTTATAATAGGGCATAATTATTCAGGATCACACACGAAAATTAGAGAAGTATTCTTTCACATCCTTTATCCTCTAAGTTAGACCACTTTTGCCTTATTTTGTTGCTCTTTTGTTATGAGCAATGTCAAGAAATGGAATTTTAATGCAATTCTTGGGCTGATGTTCACATCATCCCTTCATTAAATTACAAGGTCATAACAGATAATCAGATGAGCAAACTCAGGTGACTTGACAAGTACCAACTAAATTGTTTCATTGTTTTGATTAGCAAATGCCTCGGGAGTCATCCAGTATTTACAGGGAAAAGGAGAAGACACCATTGTCACCTGGTTATTCTCCGAACTGCCTGTTCCCATCTTGACTGGGATGTTGACAAGGTGTTTTCCCTCCTCATGATTAACAAATCATCAGTTTGCTCAACTTTAGTTTCTACACAAGAGCAGCAGCGACTTTTTGCTCAGAAACAATGGCAAGTAAGTGGAGATATCTGTCCCCTCCTGTTTTCTGAGTAGAGGAATTAATGTCTGTACCTTTGCACCTCTGAGCATTACCAGGATGGGTCCCTGATCTGGGATTTGGGGCTTTTTATAGGTCATAATGCAGCCAAACTCCTTACAATGATTTCAATGCAAAAACTCACTTCTCTCAGTGTTAATGACCTTCATTATGTGGTGACTGGTCTAAATAAATTTGGGCTATTTAGGATAATGTAGGTTTCATGGGCCTGCTAGATGATAAAATTTCCTTGTTACTGCAAAGTTTATTGCATTTGCATTTTCTCCTGACATTTTAAGTGGAAAAGAGTGAATTTTCCAGATTGCTCTGATATCTCTCACAGGTGATTACATTTCCCAGGCTCCACGAGTCACCAGGGATTGCCTTTTAGCCTACGGCAAGTACAAAATAAATTATTGTGCCTCTAAAACCCCACAATCTCTGTGAGGAGCTCAGAGTAACAGGACAATCAGCACTGCTGTCACTGGGTCTAACATCCTTGACAGAAGATGAACAGACATTCCCACCTGCTAGACGGGGACAAGTTTTCTATGGATATTCCCGGATGCCTCAGTTTCCCTCTGCTCTTTCCCACCATCCTCAGGGTGTGGAAGGTGCAGTACATCTCTTTTGGGGGGTAAAGAGAGAATAGCTGGTCAGGTTTCTCCCTCACTTTCTAAATGCTGAGGTTATGGAAGTACTACCAGGAGAAATACCTGTAATTAAAGACCCATCACTTAACAAAATGTTGATTTATTAAAGCAATAGAGGCCTGGCAGTGCTTTTCATAGTGAATTCTTGGGTTCTGTGCTGCTCCCTAGACCAGAGTCAGCACATGAGGCAACACTTAATTAACAACCCCTTTCCCAAGGAACTGCAGGACCACCTGCCTCAGGAGAGAAACCCGACAGCACACCATCAGTGCTGCATCTGGTCTGGAGGCACCAGAAGACATGGAGGCACAAGAGCTGTTTAACAGCCCAGTGTCCAGCAGCTCCTGTGGTGGGACATTGATGTGGCCACACAGACAGGGAGAAAACAAACCACAGCTGGAGGGAGAGTGGGAGGCTTGGATTATGAGGCCACCCACCTTCTGTGGAGCCCTGGGAGGGCTGGAAATAAATCTGTTTATCTCCATATTGAGATAGTGGCTGTAACTGCACAGGTTTTGTACAGCAAAATTAAAAGGTGCGTTAAATAGGAGGTTACAGGATCTGCAGATTAGTACCTTCACATGTAGATCCCAGTGCTGCAGGGATCTACATGTGATGCAGGTTCACAGGTAAGTGTGTTCCTGTTGGTGTCTGCATCCTCTTGCCTCATGAGTGTGGCATCACTGCCATGGAAAGAGCATCTTCAGCCATGAATATTCTCCATCTTCTTCCTCATCTAGGCTGTGGTTGTTAGAGCCGCCTCTTGTCAGCACCACAGGCTTAAAAACCCTTAAGCTGAGTTCTGAACAGCAGGGTTTCACCTCAAAAACAGCTCTGCCACCTCAGGAAGAAGGTAATTTTCTCTGCCCCTTACAAGGTACCAGGCAGGGGTCTACACAGGGTGGTTTGGCTTTGAGCTGTCTGCCAGGTTGGGCTTCCCCTGCTGCTCCAGCTGGTGCTGTAAATCCAGTGGTCTGTAAGTATCCATTATCTTTCTTAATTAATCAGGTTGGTCCAGCTGAGGGCATGAGATGCTCTGCAGGTGTCTGGAAGTCTGTCAAGGGAAAGGAATAGTGCTGTGCGAGTTTAAGTGTGTTTGGGTTTCGATGAATCCTGAGGGAGTTCTGCTGGATGTCAGTATAGTTTACCTGTTTGGATTCCAATCTGGATCATGTAGGAGAGCTGAGGATCTCTTTATGCCAATGACAGTTATGAGAGGAGGGAGAACATGAAGGAAATGATAGAATCAAAAAATGTTTTGCATTGGAGGGGACCTTAAAGATCATCTAATTCCAACCTTGCTGCCATAGGCAGGAAAACTTCCCACTAGATCAGATTAATGAGAGCTTGGTACCATTTTATTCCTTTTACCCATTTTGTTGTTTGGTTTTTATTTCTTTTTATTGAGGAGTGAACTGCTTGACACTTCATTGCCTATTACTCTCCTTCCAAAAATATGGAGATTTTACTTCATCTTTTTATGAGATGCTGAGACACAGATTCAAACATTATTGTCCTCTTTCTGAGCACCTTGAGGGTCTTCACAACATTTGGAGTCTCCACTGTGACATATATAAAACTTCCAGCTGCTAACACAAAGCACTTAAATGTCCCTTCAGGCCACATGTGAACCTTTGGAGCTCAGGTCATCTGGGAGATTAATTGCTAATAACAGCATGTTTATCTCTTTGCATAATGCAACTGTGGCATTAATTACCAACGAGGTGATGGGTCAGGCTTAGAACCCAGCTGCAATCCTTTGTTGTTTTTGATAAATCTCAAAGTCTTCTCCTTATTGACTCAATTAACATCAAATTCAAGTGTTCACTTTTTTAGCTGGTCTCCTTTTCCTTCTGCATAATAAAGGGCAACAAAATACAGCTTAGTATTCTAGGAAAAGAACAAGACATGCTTTACGTTAGAGTTTGCAGTGGGAAGACAAATAAGGAGAAGGATTAAATAATAAAACAAAATAACTTCACCAAACCCAAAGTACTGCAACCAACAAACTTTCAGAGAGAGCCAAAACACACCACCCATTTATCTGAGAGTTAGGAGCTCTGATGTTCTTGCACAGGTATTTTTTCACTGTGGATGTGCTCAAAATGTGGAATTACAGCCTGGAGAGTGCTGGACACACACCAGTGTTGTGTAAGGATGGCGGTATCTGCGTGTGTGAGAAGGGCACCTTGTTTCCTAGAATATATTTCCTCAAACCACCACAGTTCCCAAAATCTCTGTCAATAAAATGAGTTTTTACCTTTCCAGATACAGACACAGAACTGCCCGGTGCTCTTACTGCATCTTTCATCCCATTTTTCCCCAGCAACACAAGAGTACCTGGAAGGAGGTGAGAAAGGGAATGAGAATTTACAGACAGCTGAACAGGTGCTGCTCTTCACCGCATGTCGTGGTTTGACCCTGGCTGGATGCCAGAGACCCACCCCAATTTTTGAAAGTTCCTCCACCCAATGCTTTCAACATATACTATTAATATATACATTTATATACAGATAATAGTACCTCTGGAGTGCACAAATGTATGTAGAAATACAAACATTTATGTCTATACCTGTATGTACACGTTCATATGTATATATATATATATATATATATATTTCTTAGGAAGATTTATAATTCTTTAATGTTTCTTTTGCTGCCTAACTCAGACCACTGCCTCTAAAAGTGAAGCCTAAATCTAATGCTAAAGGGTAACACTGAACAGCAGAACAAGGCACTCGTGGTCTTGTTCACATTCTTCTGAAGAGGTGGAAGGGATGAAGTGGGTTTTGACTTGAACCTCTGAAAACCTAAGTTTACTGTTTGTGCCACAGTACAGGGCTTGTTTATTTGTGTGCCAGCAAACTCGTTACAGGCACAACCTCTATTTTATTTTTTCTTTTAACAATTTCTACAGGATTTTACACAAACGAGTCGATGCAGCGGCCACTTAACGGCACCATTCATAAAGACCCACTGAAGATGAAGGTTTACAACCTTATTCAATATTAGCTCCTTAACCTGCTGAAAGACCAATTGTATGTTGCTGGAATGAGTTTTCATTTCCTGAGAGTGTCATTTTTCTGCCACACAACCTGCAGTATTTATTAGTGCCCAGTTAAAACAGGACCAGTTTATCTTTGCCGTAGGTTCCTTGCAGGGTTTTGGTTTTTCTTCTCTTCCTGCCCCACAAATACACCTCCAGCAGGCTCAGCTGGGCTCTCACTGCTGAGGGGAGCCCTTATTGCCCCATGTGGGGCTGGAAGCTCTGAATTCCACAACTTTTAGAGAGAGGAGAACCCCCTTTTATTGGTGCAGATATAAACTGGAGTCATGGGGTTGGAGGAGCTTTTGGATCTGGAATGCAAACAGCACCCAGGAGAGGGAATACAGAGATGTTTTTTGAATACCTCTTTCTTGCTAATTCAGAGAATTGTAAGAGCAGAAAAACTGAATAATCACTGAGGCTTTTTTTTAAATTTTTCCATAGCAGGAAGCAAATGATTATTCTGAGCTCAAACCCTGCTCTTCATGCATAATGCCCAAATATTTCTAGTGCCATTAAGAGTTGCCATAAAATGATCTTCCCTCTTAAATAGCCCAGCATAGATTTTCAGTCAGAGAAAAAAAACACAACAACCACAACCCCCCCCACCCCTGCAAAAAAATTCCAGGTACAAGAGATTACCAAGGCAACATTACATGACTGAAGTCCAGATATGAAAGGGACTCTAGGCATTAAGTGATTCATTGTTCAGGAGTATATATTTATACATGTTTATGACCAGGAGATTTTTTTTTTTGGAAGGTTTCTGTAAAACAAAGTCCAAGAAGTTTCGCATGCTGATTCTGAAAGAAAACCCAAACTCACAAGCTCACCCAACATTTCAGCAATGCTTCTCTGAATTTTTTCTTCTGTTTCAAGAGCTTCCAAATTGAAATGGATGAAGGGAAGGTAGGGGCTACGGACAGTCTTGTTTATTGTCACTGCAGAGAACATTTCATGTCAAATTCCATTATTTCCTTCCTGTCATACAAGGATAATTCTGATTTTATTTCCACCTGTTCTGTATCTTGTTTTCCCATGTAAAAATTGTCAGCAAACCTGATGCATCCACAAAGATGGCCTGAATTCCATTTTAAAATTGCAACTGTAATTTGAGGTGGGATTTGGTTGGCTTAACCTACATTTAATGCTGGGATTCCATCAGAGCTCTGATCTCCTGTGGGTTCTACATTGTATTTGGGAGCCTGGTTCAGGAATCTTGGGTATTTTAGGATCACAGAAAGCACTGGACTGCCTGTTTAGGCAACTGAATCCTGGCAAGAAAAACAGAAGGAAGGTGAGCAGACTTGTGGATCAAGATAATAATCATTTATTATGGAAAGCAAAAGCTCCACACACAGATTAAGCATTACTTCCCATCTTTGGGCAGATTCCAGCCTGTTGCTGGAGCAGGGAATCTGTAACTTGAGACACCAAATGCCATAACCACCACCATTCCTGCTAATTCTCCTTTCCCCAAAATTTTATTGCTGAGCACCTCATAAAATGTGTGAATGACAGAAAAGGACAGGAAATTCAGTGGAAAATGAAATGCAATAGGAAAACGTAGAAATTGGGCAAAAAGGGAAAGTACCCGGATTCAAATGCACTGTGGAGACAGGCCCTTGTGTTGAGAGGCATTAACCTAAATTGGGTATAATCATACTGACAACTCTTGATGTAACTTGAGTGAGAGTAATTGTGCTACTGAACCAGAATGTGCTCAGGGGACTGGAGGTCAGAGCTGCCACTCTACTCCTTTCACAAAACACTTGACCCATTCAGCTCCAGGGGGGTTCCATCAAATTGTGTCCAGAGGTCCCTTCCCGGCCAAATCATTCCATGATTCAAATTATCCCCCAGGGCAAGCCAGTTTGCATTTAAAACAGAGACTCAAGCCCTGATAAGAGATGGGTCCCAGGCAGGCTTTGTCTCCATCTGACAGTGGTGAAGAGGATTTATGGAAAACGGGGAATGGAGCTGCATTTTCCCCACAAGAATCTGCTGATCTCTGTTAAGCTTCACCTCAATAACCAAGTTCTGCAAATGGTGATGTGACAAGAGTTGTGCTGCTGAAGGAAATTGAGCCTGAAGTGGTTGATGAGCTGAGGAAGGAGCAAGAAGTAAATCCAGCTGGGATATCACTTGTGCCAGGCAGACGAGGCCCTTTGAGCAGCTGTTTTCAGTTGGAGGCAGAAAAATATGTTTCTCTAATTCCTTCTTGCTCTGGGTTCCTACTCACCATTCTTCCACATGTCCCATTCTAAACTTGTTCATATTTGGGCAGATTCCAATAGGATGAATTTTAATAAGGGCAAATGTCGGGTTCTGCACTTTGGTATAACAACCCCAAGCAGAGCTATAGGCTGGGGATGGAATGCTTAGAGAGTGAGCACGTTGAAAGGAACTTGGGGGTATTAGTGGACAGCAAACTCAACATGAGCCAGCAGTGAGCCCAGGCAGCCAAGAGGGACAATGGCATCCCGGCCTGCATCAGGAATGGTGTGGCCCTGTACTCAACACTGGTCAGACCACATCGTGAGTGGCCTTGAGTTCTGGGCCCCTCAATTTAAGAAAGATGTTGAGGTGCTGGAACGAGTACAGAGAAGGACAACAAGGATGATAAAGAGGCTGGAGGATAAGCCATATAAGGAGCGGCTTAGGGAGCTGGGTCTGTTTAGTCTGGAAAAGAGGAGGCTCAGCAGTGATTTTACCGCTGTCTACAACTACCTAAAGGAGGTTGTAGACAGGCAGGGGTCAGTCTTTTGTCTCTGGCCATTGGAGATAGAACGAGAGTTCATGGTCTTAAGCTCCAACAAGGGAGGTTTAGACTTGACATTAGGAGAAGGTTTTTCACTGAAAGAGTTTCACCATTAGTTTGCTTTAAAAAATATAGTCTGCAAAGTCTTTTGAGAGTCAATGAATTGCAAGACCTTATCTTCAAATAAAAATCTTAAAAACATAAGACCCACCTTTGTTACAATAAACACAAACCTCTTAATTCCAGCAAAAATCTGGTTTCCCAGATAGTTAAAATCCTGTTTCTGTATTTGGCGTGCTGAAGGGTAATTAGTATGGGGTGAGAGAAACTCTATTCAGGCATAGTCTGCATTCTGTACCCGCTCTGAATACCAGTCAGGTGCCTGTTTCTGATAATTTCATTTTTTACTGCAAGAATTGTAAAGTCATCTTTTAAAACATCCTGGGGAAGCAGCACCCTGAAGTGTCTATTGTGATTAATTTCTACAGTGAGAACAAGTATTTCTGCAGTTTAAATTCATCCAATCCAAACTCAACCTTGGTCAGACTCAGGAAGATATTTCTTTTTCATGTAATAACCACAAAGACACTAAGTTTAAAATTAATTGACAACTTAGCAAACAAAAATAAAAGAAAAAATATTTTATTTAATCTTTCAAATGACAATGAGGTAAGTGTTTAAGATGCAATTGGACAATGCCATTCATAAAATACTTTAATTTTTAGTCAGTCCTGAATTAGACAGGTAGTTGGACAAGGTGATCATTGTAACAAACTCAAGCTGAAATATTTCTAGTTTATTCTATTTATATCTTATTCCTATGTGCTTGGCACTGGCCTCTGGCAATGTAACCTACAAAATAAAGGCAGGTGGTTACTGACCTAATACATGTGTGAGTGTG
Organism: Pitta sordida; assembly: GCA_013390025.1. NCBI lineage: Eukaryota > Metazoa > Chordata > Aves > Passeriformes > Pittidae > Pitta > Pitta sordida. Next base: position 50,216 of record WEKX01018861.1, read on the forward strand.
TAGTATGAGAGGTGGAATATGGGGTAAAAATTCAAGTCCACAGAAAGCCCTGGCATAAAGTCAAATCTTGGTCACTAATATGATGTCATGCCATGTTTAATCTGTCCTAAAAATAGGCAGAAATTGGCAGCCACTGTCATTTCAGTCCATTGCTTTCCACAAAATGCTACTCTTACCTAATATAATTTATTTAAAATGTAGAGCAGCGTTTACACCAGCACATGTAAAAATCCCCTGTGATGTCTGCACTGATGGCAAAAGGGAGAATGGCCAATAAAACAAATTTAGCTCTTTGATTAAATAATTCAGAAGCCTAGTTAGACAAAGCAATGAACATGAGGGCCACAAATTCAGTGGAGTTACGTCACTCACAACATTTTGTCCCCATTTTGCATTCTGTCCTGGACAAGCAGATGATAGTTGTGCTCAAATAGATATTTATTCGTGTTCTTTATTTTTTTTCCCCCTCACATCTCAACATAAGGTGTGGAGCCATTTTAATGGCATAAAACTCTCCCGGGAGTTTCACTGAGTGAACTGTGCACACACTTAAAATGCCTTTCCAAAGATGATGGAACAGGCCCTTCTATGTCAAGAGTAGTTGGCTCAGACTTCTGTACTCAGTGAAACACAGGGATAGTCAGGGTTCAGAGAACAAAACATTCCAGCACATGTGCAATGTCCCCAGGTGCGTTTCAGGAGAGAAATGGAAATGAAATCCCATCAAGCTGATGGGAACAAGGCTGGTGGTTCTCCAGTGTTGACTGAGAGCCACTGGGGTCCTTCCAGCAGCCTGTGCACCCACTATTCATTCTGTAAGAAGAATAAATATGTTTCTGTGCAGAGTGAGAGAAGATAGATAAATAAATGGTGAAAACCTGGTCAGAGGATGATTCCAGTCTTCTGGCCTCTCACACAAGCACAGCCCTTTCATGAACCGTTCAAGCTCAATCCTGAAAGTAGTTCATACTTTTACTTGAAACTTTACTACTTTAAACAAGGTGCTGCTCCTGAACTTCATCACTTCCACTTGCTTAAGATTAGTTTGACCTTGAATAAATGACAGACAGAAAGCGGAGAAACAATAAAGTTCATTCTTGTTGGAAGAACTTAAATGTGTGTTGTGGTAGTTACTCACAGTTTGGAGTGGTGGCTGTCCTTTACTTCAAGAGCTTGAAAGGGGTGAATTCAAATCCATTTATAGCCTAAGGATTTAGCTGTATGAGTATTTTCCTCTCCTTTTATAAGGAAACAGTGCTTTTGTATTACTGCTTTCTTTCTGTTTGGTTCATTTTTCCAATAAAGAGGGAAATGATGGAACAAATTGCATATTTTAGTTTACACTTTTCCATGCACAGTACATTAATTCAAGTGTGCTTTAATGTAAAACCTCATTAAAATCCCACCCTCATGTTAACTTGATGTATCCTACAGGTCACAGTAGCACCTCAACATTAGCATTGTAAGTGTGAACGTGGTGAGTGAGTCGTAAATCTTGTTCATTCCTTTCACAGTGCACTGCATGTGTCACAGTAAAAGTGGAGTTTAAAGTTATCTTTGCTGAGCACTAAGCAAACAAGTCAGACAATGAATAGGATAAGGAATGTAATAACCTTCACCTGCTTTCTCCTGCTGTAACAATCATCCGACTAAAACTCAGGATGCAAAGGAGATAAGTTTGATGGGTTATAGCTCAATCTTTATCAAAGTATCATTTTCAAAGCAAAGGAAAGAACGTTTTCAGATTTCCAATCTCTAGAACACATCCTGACATCAGGAAATCCTGGCACCAGGAAATACAGAGCCCACAAAGAGGAGACACAGGACCAGGTCAGGAAGTAATGCTGGAACAGTCCCACTGACCCAGAGGCTGCGCTGAACTTTCTGGCATCCTTCAAGATGATAATCAGTGGCCTGCAGGGCATGTTCCTTAAGCCTGGGCCTCTTTTCTGTATGAGAAAACCCCTGAAAAGAGTTTCCCCCTTATAATTTTGAGCAATTAAATTCTCACAGGGCTCTACATATCTGAACGTGGCCTGATTTTCTATTGAATATGTCTGGGCATGCAGAAAACATTTCCAGTTGCCCCTGAGTATATCATAATTTGACCTTTGGTTCTTTTCCCCCCCACTTTTTAAGTGCTATGAACAGTGTTCCCAAAATTTCCTTTTCTCTTTCTTTGAATAAACCCCAGTGAGTACAGAAGAAAAGAAGGTAGAAGGCTGATTGTAATCTCCCCATAACATTTGTAGAGCATTTCCTTCCTGTTGGATCTCATTTCTGGCCAAGGCTTCAGCTCTTAGGGCTGAAGATATTTAGGATATCTGGGCTTTGCCATTGAGTTGGATTAGATGATCCTTGTGGGTCCCTTCCAACTCAGAATATCCTGTGATCCTGTGACTTGTATTTCTCTGGTGGCTCTGGTCAGGATACAAAGAGACAAAGGACAAATGAAACAAGATTTTTGAGTTTTAAAATGGTTTGGGTCGAAAAGAACCTTAAAAATTACCTAGTTCTACTCCCCTGTCATGGGCTGGGGCACCTTCCACTATCCCAGGCTGTTCCAACCTGTCTTTGGACACTTCCAGGGATGTGGCAGCCACAGCTTCTCTGGGCAACCTGTGCAAGGGCCTCCCCACCCTCAGCCAAGAATTTTTCCCAATATCCCATCTAACCTTTCCCTCTGTCAGTTTATAGCATTTCCCCCTTGTCCTACCCACAGGGTAACACTTTCCACAAGAACTCCCTCTGCCCACAAATGTTATCCTGAATGTTAGGATTAAAAGGAACTAAAAGTTCTTTTCTGTCCAGCTCCACTTCTCTGTATTGCTGCTGATCATTTGGATTTAGTTAAGTCTGGTAAATAGTAGGATATGGGCAAACATGGCCAAGGGAGATGTGCTGCCCTGTTGCCTTTCCGTGGCATTTGGAGTAAGCTGGTCACAGCCCCGCTGCTTTTCAGAGTCGGCAGCAATACTGAAGGTATAACTTGGATGGAGTGTGGTGCCCGTGGTT
>WEKX01018862.1:4089-23312 GCA_013390025.1 Pitta sordida
CCATCCCAACCCAACCCAACCCAATCCTTCCCATCCATCCCAACCCAACCCATCCCATTCCATCTCATCCCCCCATCCCACTTTTCCCTGCATTCCCAGTGCTACGTGTACGAGGTCTCCGGTTGCCGCCCGGCTCACCGGCCCCGCCAGGTGTGTCCCTACATCTTCCTGGCCTTCCAGTACCTGGATCCCAAGGAAACGCCCGCCCTGCCTCCGGAAAACCCGTAAGCCCTTCCGGAAGAATCCTGCTATTCCCAAAGAATTCCCTCCACGGCTCGTTATCCCAGATTTCTAACCTCTCTTCCCTTTCCTTTTCCCAGCGTCGACCCGGCTCATCCAGGTAGGAATTCTCTGGTGGGATTTTTTTGGGATATCCACGTTGGGTTTATCCCTTTATCCTTCACCTCTTCCCACTTTTCCTGAGGCGTTTTCCGTGTTTCCCGCCCTCAGGTCCGTACATTCCCTGGCGAGGACGACTCTCCATCCGGGGGGAATTCCTGGGAAACGTCGCCCTGCGCTCCCCCCACGGCCCCACCATCCCGGCCCAGCTGTGAGTTGTCCCTTTTCCCAGTTTTCCATGGAATTTCGGGGGTGTCTGAGCAGCTCTTTTGCCTCTGCCGCTCCCGCCGGAATTCCGGGATGAGGAGATGGAATCCTGGAATGGGAAGGGAATTCAACTGGAAGATCCAATTCCAACCTCAACACTTCCCCAAGACCCTCCAAACTTCGGGCAATTCCTGGATTTGGGATTTGAGGGATCTTGGGTCCAGAATTCCGGGACGAGGAGATGGAATCCTGGGATGGGAATCCTGGAATGGTTTGGATGGGAAGAGAACTCAGCTGGAAGATCTTTCCACTTCCAATCTCGACACTTCCCCAAGTCCCTCCAAACTTTGGGCAGTTCCAGGATTTCCCTGGGAAGTGCCCAAGGGGGAGAAACTCCCTCTGGAATTCCAGGATGAGGAGATGGAATCCTGGGATGGGAATCCTGGAATGGTTTGGATGGGAAGAGAACTCAGCTGGAAGATCTTTCCACTTCCAATCTCGACACTTCCCCAAGTCCCTCCAAACTTTGGATAGTTCCAGGATTTGGGATTTGGAGGATCCTGGATTGGAAACTTCCTCCGGAATTCTGTGTTATCCCGAATCCCAGGAGCCTTTTCCCCTTTTTCCAGGCCCCCGGATTTGGACATCGGCCACGTCATGGACTTGTGGGAGCTGAGGGAGAAACTGCCCGAAGCCGCCCTGGGGAGAGGGAATTACACTGGGAATGAAGGTGGGGATAGAGAAATTCCCACTGGGAATTCCACAGTTGGCGCTGGGGCTTGTCCCAGAGGGATTCCAGGGGAAAAAAAGTGGGAATTGCAGGAGAAATGTGGGGAGACACCGAGGAGAGGCTGAGGGATGTTAGTCTGGGATGGGGCAGCATTCCCAAGGGAATGGGGTTGTGGGAATGTTTGTTCAGCATTCCCAAAGAAATGGGGATGTGGGAATATTCCTCTGGAATGGGGCAACATTCCCAAAGCTGCCCATTCCCGGGATGGGGAAAGGTGGGAGAACCCCTTTGGGAATGCCAGACGTGCAGGGAGACAAAAAAAATTCCAAGATTTCCCTGCATTCCACCCCTTGGATTCTGGGAATCCAACACTCAACACCCCAAACAAACCCCGAGACTTTGGGAATTCCCGACAAAATTCCCTTTAAATCCCTTTGAAATCCTTTTAAATCCCCCATCTCCACACCCATCCCTGTGGGAATTCCCGGAAAAAAAATCCCCATTTTCACGTGGAATTCCCTCTTTTTTTGTTGTGGTATTCCCAGTTTGCTTCCAGGGCTTTTATTCCAGCCTTTATGAAGTGGAAATATCCAACAGGGCTCCGGAAAAAATGGATCAGCTGCTGGAAAACCTGAAGGAAAAGGATTTGGTGAGTGGCTGGAAACTCCCACCCACGGGAAACAGGACGGAATTCCCAGATTTTTCCTGCTTTATTTTCTCCTGGACATTCTTTTTTTCCATGTAGGAGCCGTTCACTGAAAGTTATTCCTTGTTTTCTATGGAATTTTCCTTGGGATTGAATACCTGAGGAGACATTTGGGGATTTATTCCCAGTGGGAATGTTGTGTGTCCCTGTGATCCCGTGGGGATTTGGGATTTTGGGGGATTTTGGGAAGCTGTGGCTGCCCCTGGATCCCTGGGAAGTGCCCAAGATTCCAGGCTGGATCCATCTGGGATGGTGGGAATTCCACCTGGGATGGCCGAGGTTGGAGCTGGATGATCTCCCAACCCTCCCAACAACATTCCAGGATTCCATGGTTGGATCCACCCAGGCTCCCTGATCTTTGGGATGTTCTCATTCCCCGCCCTTGGGTGGAGAATTCCAAGGGGTGGGAATTCCCCAGGAGTCGGGAATGAAAGATTCCCTTGTGTCTCCTTTCCCTTCCGGAGCGGCCAGGCCTGGGATGAATCCAGAGGGTGTTCCCATGGGATCTGAGGGGTGTTTCCCAGGGATTGGATTCCCTAAAAATCACCACAGACATTCCCTGGAGCCGGATCTGTCCAATGGAATTCCCGGCTCTTACCCCTCCAAATCCGGGAGTTGGGTTGGGAATGTTCGTCTGGAATGGGGCAGCATTCCCAAAGGAATGGGGATGTGGGAATGTTCATCTGGAATGGGTCATTATTCCCAAAGGAATGGAGATGTGGGAATGTTCATCTGGAATGGGTCATTATTCCCAAAGGAATGGAGATGTGGGAATGTTCATCTGGAATGGGGCAGCATTCCCAAAGGAATGGGGATGTGGGAATGTTCATCTGGAATGGGGCAGCATTCCCAAAGGGACGGGGCTGTGGGAACATCATCCCAACCCTCTTGTCCCGTCTGATTTCATGGAATGGGATCCCAGAGCGTTCCCAACCTTCACTCCCCCCGTTTCCCTGGAAAACCACTGCCTGGAAACCAAGAATTCCAACTGGGAATTCCGAGAGGGACCATGGAATCCAGCAACATCCCAACACAGGGAGAGGCTCCATGGATCCCATTATCCCTCTGCTCTCCCAACTCTGGGATCCGTCGTTTTCCAAAGGAATTTTTGGGATCATTAAGGAAACCACGGGACCCCTTTTGGTGGCAGATCCCGGTTGGAATTCTGTGGGATTGGGGAGGAGGAAAAGGAAGGGACTGATCCCAAATTCTTCCCCCCATCCCACTGTTTGTTCCAGGCCGTCATCAGGTTTTTACGGGATCGAGGGATCCTGATCCTGCTCAGCTCCTCCGCCTTGGATGGTACAGACCGGGATTGGGATGGGATTGGGATTGGGATGGGATTGGGATTGGATTGGGATTGGATTGGGCAGGGATTGGGATGAGATTGGGATTGGATTGGGCTGGGATTGAACTGGGATTGGGGTTGGATTGGGATTTGGATTGGAGTGGGATTGGAGTGAGATTGGGATTGGGATTGGATTGGATTGGGGTTGCACTGGGATTGCATTGGGATTGGATTGGACTGGGATTGAGTAGGGATTGGGATTGGGTTGGAATTGGACTGGGATTAAACTGGGATGGGATTGGGTTGGGATTGGATTGGACTGGGATGGGTTTGGGGATTGGACTGGGATTGGATTGGGGTTGAGATGGGATGGGGATTGCACTGGGATTTGGATTGGATTGGGGTTGGACTGGGATGGGACTGGGATTGGATTGGGATTGCGCTGGGATGGGATTGGGATTGCCCTGGGATTGGACTGGGATTGCACTGGGATGGGGTTGGGATTGGACTGGGATTGGACTGGGACTGCACTGGGAGGGCTCCGGATTAAATCCCTCTTTCCTTTTCCAGGCCTGGATCCCGCAGCTCCGTCGGATCCGTCGGATCCCGGTTCCCTCCAGGCGCTTTTCCTCTTCCCCTCCCCGCGCTCCCTCTGTCCCTCCGGTAGGAATTTCCCTTCCCCCTCCTGTTCTGGGCTGGAATTCCCAAAAAAATTCCTTATTCCCCCTCCCCTCCCCCTGGAAAAGCTGCTCCCACCCCGGGTGGTGTTAAACTGGGAGAGAGAATTCCCAGATTTCCAGTTGGAATTCCCAGATTTCCAGTTGGAGCCGACCTGGAGCTGCTCCCTGAGGGTGGTGGGAATGACCCAGAATTCCCTAGGATGTCCTGGATTGGGATCCTGATCCCACAAATCCCGGTTTATCCCCCTAAAGCTGAGCCCAGGCACCCCCAGGGGGTGGGAGATCCGGGAGTTGGGACTCAGGGAGGTGGGAAATCTGGGAAATTTGGGAGCTGAGAGGGATCTGGGAAACAAAGGGAATTGATCCCAGAAAAACACCAAACTTTGATCCCTGGATTTCGTTATTCCCACCCCAGGGAATGCTTGGGATCCCATGGAATCCTGGCCCTTCACGGACACCCCCAATCCCACCTCGTTCCCAAACATTCCCAGAGTTCTGTCGGCCTTGGGAAAGGCCCATTCCCTGGGAATCCTGGAAACCTCCCTGTGGGAAACCTTTCCCTGAAATCCAACAGGAATTCCTTTGTGTTCTGATTCCCTGGAATGTCCTGGATTGGGATCCTGATCCCACAAATCCCGGTTTATCCCCCTAAAGCTGAGCCCAGGCACCCCCAGGGAGGTGGAAAATCTGGGATTTGGGACTCAGGGAGGTGGGAAATCCGGGATTTGGGAGCTGAGAGGAATTCGGGAAAAAAGGAGAATTGATCCCAAAAAACCCAGTGAGGGTTGGGGAGGGATTTCTGTTTTGTGGGAATTCTGTGCCGTGGGATCCCTAAACCCGGTGACTTGGATCCCTGGATTTCGTTATTCCCAGCCCAGGGAATGTGGGAATTCCTCCTTTTCCCACAGGGATCAGGGATCCCCCGGAATCCCGGCCCTGCCCGGACACCCCCAATCCCACCTCGTTCCCAAACATTTCATCCCAGTTTAATTCCCTGGGTTTTTTTCCCCCTTCCAACATCCACCAAACCAGGACGTTTTCCCAGGAATTCCTGTAGTTTGTCTTCCAGAGCTTTTCCATCGCCTTCACTCCAGGGGAGGGAGATTTTGGGATTGAATCCCGTTTCCTTTCCCTTTCCCAGTTTCCCAGGACCCCAAGGACGGGAGGCATCCGGGCGGGAAGAGCGACCTCTCCTCCAAAATCACCTCGGTGCTCCCGGGGCTCCGTTATTCCCTACGGAACGCCACCGGCGCCCTCTGGAGCGACGCGGCCGCTCCCGGCGCGTGGATCGAGGAGCGATTCCGGGAATACGCCAACCTGGAGGCGCCCGTGGCCGACGACGTTCCCGTCCCGATCCCGGAGGGGTCCCTTCCTTCCTTCCCAAAATTCCCGGAGCAGTTCTTCCCCGCGCTCCGGCGTTACCTCTCCGATCCGGACGGATACACCCTGGAGTTGGCGGCCGCCTTGGGTTGCTTGGCCAACGCCAACGCTCAAGGGAACCCTTCGGAGTCGCCTCCGGATCCCAAAAAACCGGCGAGGAGGGAAGGGCCCAACACGCGGAGCATGACGGGGTGGGGGCCCATCAACGATTCCGTGTCTCCCGGGAAATCTGGGGGGGAGCAGGTCAGGAGACAGTCCAGCAGACTCCTGGAGCAACGGAAGAATTCCTCGCCCGGCAAGGCGGAAGCGGATCCCACGGGAAGCGATGGCCGGAGCCGGGAGGCGGCCAGGAGGAGGATGGGATTTCTGGCCTCTTCCCCCAGAAAGGGGGAATCCGGGGGCGGTGAGCTCACCCCCCAGAGCCCCCCCAGGAGGAAAAGAGGTGAGTCCTGGAGGAATGGGAAGGAATTCCTGCTATTCCTCCGGGTTTTCCCGGGATTCACTGGGATGTGTCCTGGTCGTCCCCCCGAGGTGTCCAGAGCCAGCAGAGACTGATCCCAAATAGCTCCAGGGAGTGGGGGGATGTTCCCACAACCTGGGGATGAGAGCAGGAGGAAAAAGCAGGAATTCTGACAGGGAATGTCGGCGGGAAGTGCCTGCAACTGGGTGTTTTCCCTTCCAGGTGACAGGGAGTTAGTTTATTCCCAGTTAAATCAGGGCAGGATAACGAGGAGTGAAATCCTAAGAAACGCCTCCCTCCTTCCCAATTTATTCCCAATCCCTTCTTTATCCCGAATCCCTTTCCCAGCCAGAGGAACAGGTTCCCTTTTCCCCGTCCCAGGTGCAGAGGTCCTGTCCACAGAAATCAGCCCCGGAGGCGCCGGGAAGGAGAACCCGGGTCCGGATGATCCGGAGGCTCCCAAGAGGCCGAGGTTCCAGGAGAGCCCCCGGAAAAAGGCCGTTCCCTCCGGCGAGGCCGTCGTGGAGGTGGCGACAACCAGGATCTTGAGGAGTCGGGACGCAGCGAAATCGCAGGAGAAAAGCCAAGGAGAAAATGGTGATTCCCTTGGAAATTCCTGCCTTGGGAAAGCTTTGAAGGCCGTGATGGAAAAATGGGGGGGAAATGGGTTTTGGTTGGCAGGAATTCCTGGTGGGAAGGGTCTGGGATTCCCAGAGGAGCTGTGGGTGCCCCTGGATCCCTGGGAATGTCCAAGGTCTGGTTGGAGCAGCCTGGGAGGGTGGAATCCCACGGCAGCGGGTTGGAATTGGATCATCTTTAAGATCCAACCCATCCCATCCCATAATTCCATGACCCAACCCTTTCTCCGTCCTCTCCTTTTCTTTATCCCACGGCATTCCCGGGGTGGATCTGACCCACGGGAGGGTGTTGGGAGGGGCCTAAACCCCAAACACTCCCAAACACAAGAAAATTCCAAGGAAAACCCAAAGGATTTGGGAAATATCTCATGGGGGGTGAGGGGGGCAGGATTTCGTTCCCTCTGCATCCCAGACCTTTTATTTCCAAAAAAAACCCCTTTCCTGAAGTCTCCCAGACTCCCAGCTCGGGATGATTCCCTAATTCCCCGTTAACCACGGCCACAGAGATGTGGAAAATCCAGACTAGAAAGGTTGGGAAGACCCTTTTTTCCCGCCAGACCCGGAGCCGCCCCTCCTTGGCACGGAATTCCGCAGCCTTTGCATTCCCAACCTTTCTTCTCCCCACCCAGGGCTCAAGGATCCGAGCAAAGCCTCTTCCCAACCCTCCGGAGCAGGAGGCCGGAGGGGCGCGGCGAATCCGGGAGCGGATCCCAAATCCGGGAATAGCTGCGACTCCCACGGCCTGAACCTGTTGGCCGACCTGGCCCTGGGATCCCACGGGACATCCCCTGTCCCCGAGGAAAACGGAACAACCCCCGACTCCTCCCACCATCCCGGAGCTCATCCCAATCCCAAATCCCCGCCCGCTTCCGAGCACAGACCCGCGAGGCGCGGAAGGAGACCCAAGAAAGCGTTGCCCACCCCGGCACTTCCCGACGCGGAAAAACCGGGATCCGACGGCTCGGCCCCGGAGCAGAACCCGGGAATTCCCAACCAGAGCAATGGGAGGCACAACCCGCCCCCGACAGAGATTCCAGAAGAGTCTGAGGAGACCCAGCTCTGCATCATCTCCACCGACCACTCCTACGCGTTGCCCTTGCCCAGGATAAACAGGAATCCCGGAGGAGACGAAACCGGGGACGCCCAGACGGGATCTTTGGGTGGGAGAATCCCGCCGTCCCACTGCCAACTGGGCACATCCCATCCCGCCGGGAGGAGGGGCAGGAGCGCGAAGAGGGATGGTTTTTCCAGGTCGCACACGGTGAAGGTGACGGGCAGCACCGTGGAGGTGACGTGTCGCTGGGAGGAGAAGTATCTCTTCACCCTGGACACCAAGTACACCAACAACTCCCTGGAGAAGACGGTGGTGCGCGCCCTGCATGGGTAAGTGGATCCCGGAAAACCTTGGGAAGTTGCTGGGTTACCTGGTGGGGTGTTTTCCTGGAAGAAGAGAAAACGGGTGGCCCGGGAATTTATGTGTGTCCTGGGGGATCCCAGAGTGACGCACTGGGGAAAGGGGGAATTCTGCTCCCTCGGGTGAGATCCCACCTGGAATCCAGCCCCTGGGAATGACAGCGGGACCACCTGGAGCTGCTGGAGGAAATCCAGAGGATCCAAGGACTGGAGCCGGGCTGGGAGAGCTGGGAATGTTCCCCTGGAGAGGAGAAGGATCCAGGGAGAGCTTGGAGAACATTCCAGAGCCTCAAGGGGCTCCAGGAGAGCTGGAGAGGGACTGGGGCCAAGGGCTGGAGGGACAGGAGCCAGGGAATGGATCCCCCTGGGTTAGATGGGAGATTGGGAAGGAATTCCTGGCTGGGCTGGAATTCCCAGAGAAGCTGCCTCCGAAATTATCTATTTTGGAGTTGGGGAACTGCACAAACCCCTGGGAATTTATCCTTCCTCGGGCGCCGTGCTCTGTGGGGAGCCTCAGCCGGAGGGATCTCCAGGCTGTGCATTCCTCCCCCTTTCCCCGCAGGCCCTGGAATTCCAAGCTGCCGGAGGATGAGGACGAGGTGATGCTGATCCTGCACATGTGGGTGGCCCTGTTCTACCGGAAGCCCACGCGGTTCCTGAACTACTCCAGGAAGGTGGAGCACAAGAACCCCAAGAAGTTCTTGCAGGCGAAGAGCTCGGTGGCCGCCCCGGAGGTCAGCGACGACGACGACCACGACTCCCTGGGCTTGGAGAAGTGCGCGGCCGACTCCGGCTCCGACCCTGACTGGACTCCCAGCGGCACCCAGGACCGCCGGGCTCCTCCATTCTGGAGACATTCCCGGTCGAGGCGGAGACCCGCGTTTTCCCAGATCGACGCCGTGGACAGCACGGTGTCCTCCTCCTCTGGGGAGCTGCCCGGGGACGAGGAGGAGGAGGAGGAGGAGGAGGAGGAGGAGCCTTCCTCCACAAGCATGGATGTGGGAATTCCCGAGGAGGAGGAGGAGGTGGAGGAGTTTGTGTGCGACATCTCCGTCGTCTCTGTGGTGAGTTTTTGGGATCTGGGTGAGCCGGGTCACTTGCAGGAGATGGATTTCCTGGTTTTGGGATCCCCCGTTCAGATCCCGAAAGCGGGATGGGGGGGGAATGTCACCCAGAGTCACCAGGAAAGAAGCTTTTGGGCTCAGTCCAGCCTTGGGTGTCCCCTGGGGTTGAGGTGGCATTCCCAGGCTCTGGAATGTCTGTGCCTCTCTGAGGGGAGCGGAGTCTGGACACGGCTGCTCTCCAAGAGGGGGAGAATCCCAAAGAACTAAATCCTGGTTTGGGTGTGAGCTCAGACAATCCTTAACTCAGGGATGAGAAGAATATCCCACAGATATCCCACAAATAGCCCACAAATACCCTACAAATACCCCACCAATATCCCACAAATACCCCACCAATATCCCACAAATACCCCACAAATATCCCACAAATATCACAAATATCCCACAAATGTCTCACAAATACCCCACAAATGTCTCACAAATACCCCACAAATATCCCACAAATATCCCACAAATACCCCACAAATACCCCACAAATATCCCTTCTGTGCCCTCCTGAATGGGAGGGGTCCCAGGTTTCCCTGGGGAACAACCCCTGGATTGTGTCGTTTCAGGAGGAGTCGTTCCAGGAGGAGCCGCTCCATGAGGAGCCAGTCTGGGAAGAGCCAATCTATGAGGAGGAAATCCAGAAGGAACCATCCCAGGAGAAACCAGTCCAAGAGGAACCACCCCAGGCACAACCAGTCCAAGAGGAACCACCCCAGGCACAACCAGTCCAAGAGGAACCACCCCAGGCACAACCAGTCCAAGAGGAACCACCCCAGGCACAACCAGTCCAAGAGGAACCACCCCAGGAGAAACCAATCCAAGAGGAACCACCCCAGAAGAAACCACTCCAGGAGAAGCAACTCCAGGAGGAACCGCTCCGAGAAGAACCATCCCAGGAGAAGCCACTCCAGGAGGAGTCATCCAAAAAGGAATCATCCAAGGAGTCGTCCAAGGTGGAGCAACTCCATGAGGAGCTGCTCCATGAGGAACCATCCCAGAAGAAGCTTCTCCAGGAGGGGCCATCCCAGGAGGAATTCCTGGATGCCACGGTTGTCCCCAGCCCTTCCGACCAACCTGGATGCGCCGCGGGATCTCAGGATTTCCGGGGTTCTCACAAGGACACTGAGAGCGTGGGAGACACCGGGAACCGCATGGAGTTCAAGGACAGCGGCTGGGCCACCAGAGACTCACAACCCGCCCGCGATTCTGTGCCCTTGGGAGCGGGCCCCAAAAGCACGAATCCGTACGGAGCCGGCAAGGAAGGGCTGGAATCCCAAGATCCCTTTGGACAGCCTGCAAAAGCGGAGAGGGGGGCAGAGGAGGACTCTGAGGATGAGAGCACCTTCCTGGGGCCTGTGGATTTGGTGTTATCTGAGAGCAGCGACGCCGAGATGGAAAGCGAGCACAACGAGCAGGAGCCGCGGAATTCGCCGTATCCGGAGGATTTCGGGGATCCCAGAGAGGACCCCGTGTCCAGTCCCACCTTGGTGGCCTCCCCCTCCTCGGGCAGTTTGTCACCGGTGCCGTCGGAGGGGACCATGATTGAAACCAGGACTGGGAGTGATCCAGGGTTTCCTGGTGACACGGATGAGCAGCCGGAGCCTTGGGAAGCGGCTCCGGCCACCCCGGATTCCAAGACAAACAACGTTGGCGTGGCCAGTCCAGCTGGGCTGGGGTCACCCTGTGACAGCAGGGACAGGCTGTTCCCGTCTCATCCAAGCCGCTTCCATAGGGAACAGCCGGACAGTGCGGAGCAGGAAAACAAGGAGAGGTGGGAACGCGCCGGGAGCACGGCCAGCCCGGGACTGACGCTCACCTTGTCCTCCGGCAGCGGATCCGTCCGCCCCGGGAACGCTCCGCAGGACCGCGAGGCCGCGGCGAGGGTCCGGTCGCTGTCACAGAGCGGCTGCTTTTCCCAGGAACTCGGGGAGGATTCCGGAGCTGAGCGTCGTTTGCCGAGCCCTGGGGACTGGAGCCAAGAAGGGAAGGAGGATTTTGGGGACAAGCAGCCTGGCAGCCCTGGCAGCAAGGGCACGGGAATGCCGGACTATCCCGTGGGAGCAGGAGAGAGCCGGGACTACGGCTTGGAATACAGAGCTGAGGAGGGGGAGGACGTGTGTCCTGGAGCAGGGAATCCCCCTGGGAGCAGCAGGACACACGTGGACACAAGGGTTGACTCTCCACAGGAGCCGGAGTTCCCTCTCCATCCCCTCCCGGAATCTGAGCCCTCTTCGGAGAGCGAGGGGATGGCCATGGATGAGTCTCCCAGGGATCGGCGCCGCTTCACAAATCCCTTCTCACGCGGCCGCCGGGACTCGGCTCCCGCTTCTCCTGCGTTTGATGAAGATGCAGATCCCGACTTCCCGGAGCGGAGCCGGTGGGAGAAGCCCTGGAATTCCTGGGAGGAGGAAGAGGATGGGGCAGAGGGAAGTGTGGGCGGCCGAAGCCCCGACGGCTCCGTGGATTCCCGCTGTGCTGGAGAGGTGATGAAATACTCGGATGTGCTTCCAGGCGAGCCGGGATCCAGGTCTCCTTCTCCTCCTCCACGTCATCTCTGGGATGAGCTGGAGTTGTGCCCCAGGAAAAACCCGGCTCGGAGCAGCACCCCGTGGTCCTGCCCCTGGTTTGCCAGCCACGAGGGCCGAGCCGTGGATGTGGGAAGGAGACAAGGGAAGGACTTCCGGCTGCCCCAGGATCGGGAAGGAAAAAGCAGCATCTCTGTGTCCGGCCCACCGTCTTTTCCGGAGGGGAAGGATCCGGAGCCTCGCTCCAAGCGCGTGGACGTGGAATCCGAGGACATGGAATTCCCTGATCCCTACGGTGCCAGCATGGAGGTGGAAGAGGGAGAAATCACCACCTCCCCCATCCCGGCATTGCCGTTCCGTGTGAGCCGGGATCCCTCTGGAGAAACCCTGGAATTCAATGACTCCGAGGATATTCGGGACGCGTTCCCGAGGGCGAAGCGGCCCCTCGGCAAAGACAGACACAAGGGCGTGACCTTTGAAGATCCGCTGGAATTCTCATCTGGCGACTCGGACCAGGAATATTCCGTGAGGAATCCACGGTTCCCACTTCCAGGCAGGAGCTCCCATGGCATGAGATCCATGGATTCCACAAGGACCAACCGCGATGACTCCATGGACTTGGAGGAGCACGGGGAGGGCTGGGGCCAGGGCGTGTCCCGGGAATTCCGGAGCTCCCAGGAATTCCGGAGCGCCCAGGAATACCGGCGCTCCCTGCTCACCCGCAGGATGGGGAGTTTCCAACCTCTCCGGAGGCGCAGCCGCAGCACCGGAGAATCGCATTTGTTCCAGTCCCTGCGGGGGAACTGGAGGGGCTTCGAGGAAATGACCCAACACACTCTGGACATGGAGTCTCTCCGTTTCCATTATAAGCTCAAACAAGTCCTTGGGAATAAGAAACTGCCCTTTCCCACCTCCAACAGCAGCTTCTCAAAGGACTTTTCCCCCCGGGAGTCGCCCGAGCCGGAGCCTCGGAGCAGGAGCCCGTTGCAGGTGACGATCCCACCCGCGCGGCACCGGCAGAGCAGTTGGCAAACGGAAGGCAGGAAGACCGGACCCCGATCCGCGTGCCAGGAACGCGCGGCTCCCCTCCGCCTCGGCACACTCAGCCACGCCCGGCGCCCTCCGGAACCGCGCGGCGACGTCACCGTCCCCTTGGACGAGTATTCCCGGTCTCAGAGGGTGGCACAGGGCAGGGACGAGGCCGGGAACAGCGCCGGGATGAGCGCGGCCCGGCCCGGGAGGAGCGTGGCGTTCCCGGAGACCATCGGGGAGTTGTGTGGCTCCCTGCGATCCCGACTGTCCCGCATCACGTCCCAGGCCGCCGGCCCGCCCAGAATGTTCTACCTGCTGGAGACGGGAGAGGAGCCGTTCTTTGAGAGGGTGAAGGTGAGAGCCGGGATTGGGGTGGGGGGGATTCCTGGAGCAGGGAAGGGCTGCACGACCGATCCCGGCATTCCCTTAATCCAGGAGCCGCCTCAGCTCCAACTGCCGGGAGTTGGAATCAGTTGGGTTGGACAACACCCTAAAATGGGAGACGTCCAAAAATCATGGAATTGTTTGGCGTGGAAGGGACCTTAAGGGCCGTCCAACCTGATTCCATGGGCAGGGACACCTCCCACTGTCCCAGGCTGCTCCAACCTGGACCCTTGGGCACTCCCAGGGATCCAAGGGCAGCCACAGCTCCTCTGGGAATTCCAGCCCAGCCAGGAATTCCTTCCCAATCTCCCATCTTCTGTTTGAAGTCCAACCCTTTCCCAGCCCTGGACTTGCCCCCAAGTGCCACATCCATGGATTTTAAATCCCTCCAGGAATGGGGACTCCCACCACTGCCCTGGGCTGGAAAACCTTTTCCATGAAAACATTTTCCCTGATACCCAACCCGTCCCTCCCCTGGCACAACTTGAAGCCCTTTTACTCGAACGTCCCTTGGGCCAAACTTAGGTGAGAATTTGGGAAGGGTGATTCCATGGATTTGCTGCTCTGGAACAGCAATGAGAGGCCGGACGTGGTTTTCCAAGAGGTTTTTAGGGAATGAAGGTCAATGTCTTCCTCCCTTCCTGGATCCCTCTCCCCTGGTGCCCGAGGATATTCCAGAGCATTCCGTGATTCCCGTTGCAGGCGTTGCTGAGGAAGGGAGGTTGGATGAGGGTGGATCTGCGGAGCTTCTGCCGCGGGAAGCGCCGGCACCGGGAGCGGCTGTTGGTCATCGTGCGCAACGAGGACATCGCCTCCCACATCCACGGCGTGAGGATCCCGCGGGAATGGTGGATGGGGGTTATCCACAGCTTTGGGATGGGGCCATGGAGGCAGGGATGAGGGAGAGGGCGGGACGCGCACCTGGGGTGTCCCAGAATTCCATGGCTTTGGGGTTGGACCATGGAGACGGGAGTTGGGAATTCCACGTTTTGGGATTAGACCATGGAGACAGGAGTTGGGATGATGGAGTTCCTGGGGTGTCCCAGGGATGCCACATCTTCGGGGATTAGACCATGGAGACAGGAGTGTTGGGAATTCCACATCTTTGAGATTAAACTACGGAGACAAGAATTGGGAATTCCACATTTTGGGATTAGATCACGGAGACCGGAGTTGGGATGACGGAGAGGATGGGATGGGCGCCTGGGGTGTCCCAGAATTCCACATTTTGGGATTAGACAATGGGGACAGGAATTGGGAATTCCACATCTTTGGCATTAGACAATGGAGAAAAGAGTTGGGAATTCCACATCTTTGGCGTTAGACAATGGAGACAGGAGTTGGGAATTCCACATCTTTGGGATGAGACAGGAGTTGGGATGGTGGAGAGGGTGGATGGGCTCTCCCGGCGTGTCCCAGAATTCCACATTTTTGGGGTTGGACCATGGAGATGGGAGTTGGGAATTCTGCGCCTCTGGGGTTAGACCATGGAGGCAGAAGTTTGGAATTCCACATCTTTGGGATTAGACCATGGAGACGGGATTGTTGGGAATTCCACATTTTAGGATTGGACCATGAATACAAGAATGTTGGGAATTCCACATCTTTGGGGTTAGACCATGGAGACAGGAGTTGGGGTGATCGAGAGGATGGGATGGGCTCTCTTGGGGTGCCCCAGAATTCCACATTTTTGGGATTAGACCATGGAGACAGGGATGCTGGAGAGGATGGGATGGGCTCTCCAGGATATCCCAGAATTCCAAATGTTTGGGGTTAGACCGTGGAGACAAGAGTTGGGAATTCCAGATCCTTG
The DNA here is from genome assembly GCA_013390025.1 of Pitta sordida. Taxonomy (NCBI): domain Eukaryota; kingdom Metazoa; phylum Chordata; class Aves; order Passeriformes; family Pittidae; genus Pitta; species Pitta sordida. Next base: position 18,797 of record WEKX01018862.1, read on the forward strand.
GGATTAGACTGTGGAGACAAGAGTTGGGAATTCCACATCTTTGAGATTAGACCATGGAGACAGGGATGCTGGAGAGGGTGGCTGGGCTGTCCCGGGGTGTCCCAGAATTCCCTGTGCCCGACGCAGATCCCGTTCCTGCTGGAGCTGAAGTTGTGTCCCGGCGTGGTGTTCGCCGGCGTGGACAATCCCGAGGACGTCCCGGGTCGCACCTTCCAGGAGCTGTTCCACTCCGGAGGCTTCGTGGTGTCGGACGAGGAGCTGCTGGAATCCCTGTCCCTGGGTGAGTCCTGGCCCTTCCCACATCTTCCCATGGATTGGCACTGGGATCCCGTCTGGGGAAGCTGCTCCGGGGTCAGGGCTCCCAAAAACTTCCAGGGATGGCAGAGGGTCGGACAGGGAAAACCCTGGAATGGTTTGGATTGGGAAGGACCTTAAATGCCATCCAATCCCACCCCATTCCATGGGCAGGGACACCTCCCACTGTCCCAGGCTGCTCCAACCTGGAATCTTGGACACTCCCAGGGATCCAGGGGCAGCCACAGCTCCTCTGGGAATTCCAGCCCAGCCGGGAATTCCTTCCCAGTATCTGGTGGAGAAGGTGGGAGTTGGTGTCTCCAGCTCCCTGCTGGGACGTGGCACAGGGATCCTTGGATAATCCTTGGATAACCCTTGGATAATCCTTTGGATACCGAGGGAATGAAGGTCCCAGGCAGTGCCTTCAGACCCGGGACACGATCCCAGATCCAAGTCGAGCGTCTCCATCCCTGGGGGGGATCCAAACCTCCCCTTGGGCCAATCCCGGAGCCGCTTTGGAGACACACCCCCCCCACACTCCGGTGACATTCCAGCGGCATTCCGGTGACATTCCCGTGGCTCCTGTGTGTCCCCAGCCCGGCTGAAGGAGGTGGTGAAGGTCCTGGAAAAGCTGAACAGGAACGGGAGGTGGAAGTGGCTCCTTCACTACCGGGAGAGCAAAAAGCTCCGAGGAGACCTCAGGTATTGGGGATGGAATGTCGGGAATTGCCACCCGGAATGGCTTGGGTGTGATCCCGGGGGACACGGAGCTCTGGTGGCTCTTCCCACATTCCTGCTGCACTTCCATGAGGAGCTTCCCTCTGTCCTCCCCCGGGGGGTGGCCCAGCCTGGGAGTGCTGCAGGGAAGGCACGGAATTCCTTCGGGAGCTGCACATTCCGAGGGTCTCATCCCTTCCCTGGGTCCCATCCCGCGGGATCTGGGGGAGGGATGAGGAGCCAGGAGTTCCTGGAGAGGAGGGATTCCCTCCCTGGGGATTTGGGAAGACAAACCCCATCCCTCCCAACATTCCCATCTCCTTCCCATTTACATCCCGAGCACAACATTCCTGGGATATCCCTTGGGATCGGCCGTGTCCCTTCCCAACTCCCCCAAAAACCTCCTCCCAGGAGGAGCTTTCCCAATCCCTGCTCAGCAGCAAGGAAAACACATGAATTAGGGAAGGGAAGGGGAAAGGGGAAGGGAAAGGGGAAGGGAAAGGGGAAGGGAAAGGGAAAGGGAAAGGGAAAGGGAAAGGGGAAGGGAAGGGAAGGGAAGGGAAGGGAAGGGAAGGGAAAGGAAGGGAAGGGATAGCTCCCGGCACATCCCAACAACCCAGCCCAGGCTGGGAGGGAGAACTGCCCCTCTCCCAGTACAAACCAGTACAAACCAGCAGCCTGGTGTGGGGCTGAGAAGAACTCCAGGAATGCCTTGGGAAGCGGTATGGGGACGGATGGAGGCACTGACGGGGATCATGTTCTGGCAGGACGGGCGCAGACTGGGCGGGGAAGCGGCAGCTGCTGGAGCGATGCCAGGGCGCGGATCTGGTGGAGCCGCTGCATTTCCACGGCTGCGACGCCGCCCCCGGGAGCCGCAGCCTGCGCTGCCTCCTGGGGCTGCAGGTGCAACACGTCGGCTGCAGGTTCGGAGTCTTCCTCAGCGGTGAGCAAAGGGAGCGGCGACGGGGGAGGAACTCGGGAGTACGGGCTGAGGGACTTGGGAGGAAGGGTGGAGGAACTCAGGAGTAGGGGCTGAGGAACTTAAGGGGAAGGGGCTGAGGGACTCGGGAGTAAGGGCTGAGGAACTTGTGGGTAAGGGCTGAGGAACTCAGGAGTAGGGACTGTGGAACTCAGAGGTAAGGGCTGAGGGACTCAGGAGTAGGGGCGAGGAACTCGGGAGTAGGGGTGAGGAACTCAAGAGTAAAGGCTGTGTAACTCAGGAGTAGGAGCTGTGTAATACAGGAGTAGGGGCTGAGGAATTTAGGTTTGTGTGTCTCACACACCTGCTCGTTCCCTGGTCCCAGAAAACCCCGGGGTCAGGCGGGAGATCCTGGAGAGCAAAGGAATCCTCGTGGCCAACGTCGACGCCTTCCTGGGGACGGTGCAGGAAGTGGCTGCTCCCTTCAGGAGGAGCTGCTGGTGAGGAGGAGGGGAGAACCTTGGGATCCATCCCCTGGAATTCCAGGGAATTTTCCCCTGGGGAGCTCCAGAGGAGGGGGCAGAGCCCTCACCATCCCTGTCTGCATTGCAGGTGATGAAGCCACGACAGCTCCTTCCCACTCCGGACGTCCCAGTTGTCCCGGGATAACCCCAGTCCCATCCCAGCAGTGGGTCTAGTTCTGTTCATGAACCTTCTGGAAGGATCTGGAAGGATCTCAGAGGCCAATCCCTCCTCTCCAGGGGGTTTGTTCCGTGCTGTCCCAGCCCGTTGGATAGGAGGTGACACAGCGTCGGTTCTTGGAGCGTTTCCGGGTGTTTCAGTGACACCGGGAGAAAAGAAATAGGAATTTCAGTCCCCGGATTCCCTGAGGGTCAGGAAGGCCAATGGATCCCGTTCTGTCCCGGGTCCTACACTACACCTCGACTCCTCTCAGAGAACAGTTTTTTCCCTGGAATTCTTGTAAATAGGCGGGATACAGGGAGAGGGAAAACGCTTTATTTATGGAGGCGCCGCCGTTGGTCCCTTCCGAGCAATCCCACAGTTCATCCTCGTTTATTTTCTTGGGATTTCTAAATGGAAAAGAGTGCAGGACCCTTCTGTACAGGGTGGATTTGTAGAGTTTGATTAATAAAACGGTTTAAAAATTAATAAAAATAAATAAAATAAGAATTTTAAGTTTTCCTGGTTTTTTTTTTTCTGGAGGGGGGATCCCACAAAAGTCTGGGAGGGAGTTTTCCCAGCTTGATTTTCCGTCAGGAATCAGCTTTGTTGGGCCTTAAATCCCTGGTTTGAAGGATGATCCTGGAGGATCAATCCCATCCTTAACATCCCGGGGACAGCAGAGAGCGATAACGGGATCATTTGAGGGGAGGATTTTCCACCCAGTCTTGGACTTGGCTCTGGGACTGTCATGATTTCTTATGGTGTTGAAATGGACAATTTCTAGAAAAGGAAAAATTTTCATTTCTCTTTCTCTCTCTCTCTCCCTGCTTGTTTTGTCTTATCCTTTCTGGTGTAGAAAGGGGGAGCAAAACCACTCCCCTGGAAAGGAAGGGGGAGGAGGAGGGAGGCGGGGGGTTCTTGGGGGCTTTCGGCAGGGCTTGGGAGAGGGCACAGCTCTTGCTTTCTGGTGCTCAGAGGAGGAAGGAAAACCAGTTGCAGCAGAAGCTTCTGGACGCCAGCAGCCTTGCAAAACAGGTTTATTCTCCCTCACCTTCCTTCCCTCTCCCTCCTAGGGGGTCTCGCCAGTGAGTCCCTGTGCCCCACTGGTTTCCTTCCCCCTCTCCCCCCAGCCCCCGTTTCTCATTTCCCCCTCCCTAACTGCAAGAGCACCCCATTTCCCCCTCCATTGGTGTCTGTGTGGTTTTTTTGCTCCCTCTCCCTCTCTGGATTCAGGTGAGGAAATACCCAGTGACTCTACCAGCATCAGCAGATGATGTTGGCCAGCCTGGGCCCTCCCAACCGCGGCCACAACCTGCCCCACAACCAGAGCCAGTTGTGATCAGTGAACCTCTGCCCTTCGAGGTTATACGCAGCCTGAAGAAGGATTTGTCACGGGGTCAGAACGAGTCGACGCCTTCCTGGCTGCTCCCTATTTGGGATACCTATGGAGACAGCATCCGCCTGGATGGCCCGGAGGAGAAGGGTCTGGGGAACTTGTCTCGGGACNACCCTCCGGCTTGTCCAGGTGGTTTCACACAGAGAAAGGGGGTTCCTGGAACCGGCGCCGCGGGAAGAGGAAGCGCTGAAAAGCCCGCAGAAGGGGAAGGGGCAGTTTGTGCCAGGGGATGGAAGGAAAGGAAAAAGGAGAGGGGAAAGGAGAGGGGAAGGGAAAGAAAGAAAAGAAAGGTAAGGAAAGGAAATAAAAGGGAAAGGGAAGGGAAGGGAAAGGGGAAAGAAAAGAAAGGAGAAAGGGGAAAGGGGAAAAGAAAAAGGAAAGAATAGCTCCCGGCACGAATCCCAAAAACCCAGCCCAGGGTGGGAGGGAGAACTGCCCCTCTCCCAGTACAAACCAGTACAAACCAGCAGCCTGGAGTGGGGCTGGGAAGAACTCCAGGAATGCCT
>WEKX01018865.1:0-22786 GCA_013390025.1 Pitta sordida
TATACACACCATCCTAGGACACCCAGTAATAAAAGTAATAAAATTTAGCCTTTATTTAATTCAAATAAATAAATAACAAACAAATAAACCAAAACAGTTCAGTCCAATAGTAAATAGCCAAAGACTAACTGACAATTTTCAAATGAAACCTAACAGAAAATGGAATCTGAAGTTAAAAAATTTAAATCATTAGACTCGAAATCAGGCCTTGTTTGGCATTGATTAAAGGAAGAATTAAATAGTCTATTCATTATAGCTTTTGTGGGAGTTGTTGCAAATTTACGTAGATGAATTGGGGGTGCAGAAGAGCGGACAAGGAGGTGCTTGCCATTAGGTGATGCAGGAAAGTGGGGAGGTTTAGACTGGATGTTAGGAAGAGGTTTTTCACAGGGAGAGTGATCGCTCATTGGAATGNACAAAACACAGTGCAAACTTTCTCTCCAAATCAAAGAATCATAACTCTTTGGGAGGAAAAAACCATACACATCATCTTTACAAAAGTTGCCACTACTACAAAGAAAAGCACTCCATTTATCTTTCAGTTAATGAATGCATGGAATATTTATGTATTTTTATTAATTACTTTCTAATATTATTTTGATGGTTGTCATATGATTTCTTTAGTCATGAGTATTTAGTGACCAGGGGATAAGTAGCACTGGCCTCAACACTTTACGTTGGTGCAAGTCTAGAGGTCTCAGCAGGTTCTGTGCTATGCTAAATTTTCTCATGCTAACTGGACCACAAATTTAAAAAATCAGTGCAAGAAACAGAAGCTGCTTTTAGGATTGTTTCTGGGTTTTTTCTGTCTACATGTTTTTCTAGTTTTTCTATTGTTCAATATTCTAGAGAGGGAGCAAGCTTCTAACAATAGTATTTCTGGTTTACTGTAACCAGCTTACTCTGTAAAGACAGCATCAACTTAAGCACTACCTAAATAGTTGCCAAAGAATATTACAGATTAAATATTTAATATTTTACAAAGTCGTTTCGCTCTTTTTCTCTCTGGTCAAATGTTAAGTGTGGGATTGGTTAATAGAATCTGAAAATGCTAATCTTCCAGACTCTGCAAACTAAATAGGAAATGACTAGAATGTAAGCAAATGAAACATTATAAACAGCAATGTACACCCTTCTTCTGGAGGTGTTATGGAATATAGAAGAGAAAAAGTAATGGTGACTTACGTTCTGAATTCCATCAAGTTCAGTGAACAGAATTATGGAACAAAAGACTTGGAATAATATTGAAACCCTTTCTCACAGAGAGTCCTGCGGAATTCACAGTGTAGCAACATTAGAAAGGAGGCTGAAATCCCTCGGTTTTGATGTCACTTGCACTGACAATTACAAGTAAGTGAAAATGCTTTATTAATGTGGTATACGTATTTAGAGAAGCACCTTATCTCTTTTGATTCTTACTTTTCAATACTTTAATGCTATTAAAGTTGTGTCCTCAGGGTAGATTGATTTGTTGGAGTGGTGAGGTTACATTTTTTAGATCTGGCACTGTTTGTGTGTGAATTGAACAAAACACTATCTTTTATTGTAGGTGGGACATTGTAGTCAATGTTAGATACAGAAGATGGCCTCATATTGCACTTCACTGTCAAATCTTTACTTGAACTGAAAATCTAAGCAACAGTAAAAACCACTATTGAATGTCTGCAGAATTAGTGATTAAGATTAATGTCTAGAATCCTACTGCACAGCTCTAGTTATTCTCAGTATTTTGTAAAAAAATTAATTGAAGAGAAGCTTTAAACATGACAGTACTGTGAGTTTGTTTCCTTTTTTTTCATAGGTTTTTCTCAATTTTCTGCCTGAATGATGCTAAATAAATTGATATCTTCACAGGTCTGTAATGTTCTTACTCTGCTTGGATTACCCTGATGATTCTAAGTGTGCCTTTTCATCGTAAGTAAAAGAAGTTCAGTCCATCCTCAGTGTCATTACAACTGAATAAATAATGCAGAAGTCAACAGATCCAACCCCTACTATCTATTATATATCACCCATGTGAAATATACAGTATTCTTGAATTTATTGCTTACTGTGCATTGAGTGAGTGGTTTCCATTCCCAAATTGTGCACAATTGTCTGCGAGCACCTGCTGTTCAAAATTAAGTATTAATGAGTTCTCATCAATCACACAGTGACACTGGATGTCATTGACTGAATGAAGTTTGTACATATCACTGTTCTGGTGCAAAATCTATTACAAATTTGAAATTGCTTTATGTATTGTACCTTGAATGATGAAATTGTGGGCCAAATGGTAACAGATCTAAAGGACATTTCTCCAGCTACTGAAACTTCTAAATTTTGAGGAAGTTTCTTTTTTGTCTTGATTTTTGCATGAAACTCGATTTGCTTATTTCAGTGTATTTAACTTGGGCCAGTGGGTGATCTCCAGAGATGCTGATTACATCCAAGACACAACTTTTTTAATTAGCAAGCATCACTAGTTATTAATAGTTTCTGTTCTTATCCTTGTTTTTCCTTATTATATAAAGAGGATTAAATTAATTTATTACATAGCTCAGTGAATTGACAGTGAAGATTACTGTTTTCAACTGTGACTATGTTTCTTAATCTATATGCTCTTGCTTATATGGGTACACATAAGATACTTGAACATCTGAATATTAAAACTTCCTCACAATTTATAGATACATGAACAGTGTTCTCTAGTTATATTATTTTTATGGATAATCCATGCATTATTTCCTACTGTCCTTTCTTCCCCATGCAAGCACATGCAAATCCTCTGTATGTTAATACCTATGTAATATTGCAGTGATAACTTCTGCTATGAAAGAGCTGATTTCCTGTCCCTGGTGATGGCAGCAATATGACAATATTAACAAACTGCAGGGAAAGGCACTTTACAGGACTTTAAGTAATAAACTGTTGTGAGCTCTTAAGAGAAATTTTTCTCCTTTCCTAGATTTTAAACCATTTCCCTCAAAAGTTTTTCGATGTGAGTTCGTTCCTCGGCTGAGGAAACCTGGGTGAGAAGACTCATAGGAACCATTAATGTGTTTTTGTTTCCAGCTAAGGGATAAGCAAGACAGTTTTGCAGTATTGCCACATAAAGCTTGCATGTGAGCTTGGATGGAAGCAGGGGAGCAGCCACCCCTCCCTTTCCATCCATGCTGGTACTTAAAGTAACATGATGACTGGCATATTCTAAGCACCAGTCTCATGCTGTCGTGAGATAACTACTAAACAACTCAGATCCTCCTCCTCAGGAAAAGTTTCTTTGCTTGTTTCCTTCCTGAATGTTCTATTCTCTCCTGTATGCATGGCACAGTAACAGGTTTGATTTCCTGTGACAAATCAAGGCAGATCTTCCCAATCTGAATGCTTACCTATCATTGCCTCTCCCTGAAATTAAAGTAACTAAGATACTTCAAGCCAATGAACACTTACACTCTTCCCAAAATCTCTTACTCCTTAAGCAGATGCATGTAAATGACTTCATGATTATCTTCACAGACGTGCTTTCCCTGTGGATGGATCCCCACTCTCTCATGGTCCATTAACTGATGTGGGAACAGTTTGAGCAGTAGGGGTTTCACTATTAAGAGTGTGTATAAGAGAAGACTGGATGAGGAGCTCAGTGACATGGTCTAGTTGGTGGGAGGTTTGGATGGATGGAGCGTGGTGCCCGTGGTTCCACACTTGTGGGCCTGATCCCTGGGTGGGCGTTCGCTTGGGAGTTGGACTCGATGATCCTGTGGGTCCCTTCCAACTCAGAACAACCTGTGAACCTGTATGTCTACTAGGAAAAGGTTTCCTTTGAACGCTGAGTATGTGCACTTCGTGTTCACTCAGTGTTCCTCCTTCATAATAATCAGTGACCAGGCATGCAGGATTTGCTGCATCCCCTTTCATGGGGGCTATTTGCTGTTCCAAGGCTGCCAGCTGCCTTCTCAGCCTCCAGAGAATAATGTCTTGAGCTCAAAACCACCAGAGTTGGGCAAGTGATTTTTTTGTATGTCCTCACAACACCTGTTACTTTGGCATAGCAAAGGAGAGGGCTGGGTCGGGACAGCAGAAGGATGGCCTAGAAAGTGCTATAATGTATCTGGGGCTTCTTAAGTAGTGGTAGTGACCCTTAACTCCTCTCAAGGCTTGAATTTTGTACCTGCTGAATCAAATTTGGGCTTTGGCTTGTTTAGTTAACATACTGACTTCTGAAGAACACTTCAGTAAAAAATACCACTAGATGGCAGAGACGGCTTAAAAACATAAGCAGGAAGGAAGCCAGATGCCACCTATTAGGAGTGGTATTTATTACTTGCATTATTGCAATGTCAGGGAGACTTGGAAATGGATCAGGATACTTCTGTATCAAGTGCTGTGATAATACAGTCCTCCAAGCTGTCTAGCAAATCACAAACATAAGGCCAGAGATGGTAAATGGATGTGGAGGGACAAGAAGGCTCAAGTGTAAAGATAGAAAGGAGTCCCTGTTCCCAAGGTTTTCCAAAGATATTTGGTTTATAAAATCATGACAGCCAAAGGGAATCTGTTGGCGAGCTCATATAAAGAAACTTCTAGCTTAGCACTTGGACCACAAACTTCATCCTTGGCAACAAACCCACAATATTTAAAAGAATCCTAACTCAGCTCTGTGCTGTGAACATCCTGTTTGTTTTCTCTTCTTCAGATCTGCACCAGCAGCACAAAGAGGACCTATATCTTCAGACAGAGGAGGCAGCTGGAACAAGCTCATGTTTGTTTCTTTTCTAAGCTTTTTGTTCAGATTTGCTTTAGTGTGCTAAGTTAATCAACTGTATCCATGTCCTCTGTTTGCCTTAGCTGGCTATATATTTGGCTTCAGCTGGTTTCTAAGTGCAATTTCACCCTGCTTCTGGGACTGGCAAACTTGCATATTAAAACCTTGCATACTAAACATCAGCTTCTTTTAAGTGTCAAAAATTATCCTGCTGGTGCTAGGAAACCTCACCCTTCATTTCCTTTTCTTGATTAGAAGAAATCCATTGCTATTTCCTCTTCCATTTGATCTCCAGAATTAAACTGAGAATAATACCTTCTGTTCACATATTTCAGAAAGAAAAGTGAAACTACTCCTGTCATAGATCACCCACACAGATAACTTGTTTACAAAACCTCCTAACATGTGGCCTTGGAAACTTAAGTGACTGACTATCGTGTTTTGGGAAGGGGAAATACAAGTTCAGACGGGAGAGGTCTTAGATTTCTCACAAGATATAACAGCTGAGACGGTGGAAAATTAAACTTATTTTCCTAAGTGGTCCAGTACTTGGGCCAAACTTACCTGAAACTATCAGACAACAATGTTCTTGCTTGCATACTTGTATCCAGTGTTTTACCACATCATGTCCATTGCTTTAACATCAGCACAGCTCACTTGGCATGCTTCAGAATGTTCTGAGAGGAATGATGCCATCCTGAAGGTTTCTCAAGTCACTTTGGTGAATTGTCTTAGTGTTCCAGCTGGATGCTCCTCTAAACCACCAAGACATCCAGCTACAAAGATGACACATAAATCTGCAGGAAAAAAAAAATTGTTGTTATACTAAAGAATAACTTTATGTAGAATTTTGTTGCACATTCTGTGTGCTAGCTTCTGTATTATTTATTTGTGTTTGTACTATTAGCTGGTTGCCAGGAAACTGGGATAGGATGTTCCTATTATCTCAGTGAATCTGATTTAGGACTCCATAGTAGATTTACATCCTTTCACTTCCTGTTTTATGCTATATATATATATCCTATCCTCCCTGATACAATTGTAAGATAAAATAAGTAAAAGCTCTTGGTGTTGCTTATTTGTCTTGCTTCCCTTCCTGTAGTAATCTTTCATTTGGTTTTAATGCAAATCTCTTTATATTACACACATGGTTGGGTTCACCTGTGTCACAGCAGGGTTTAGGCTCCAGCTTGAAGGATTTTTGTGTCTGTTTCACAAACACTACTTTGTCAGACACAGAAAGTCCTGAAAATGCAAACGTACTGAAATCAGAAGTTACAGACCTTTGAAAATCTGGGCTACACATATTACACCTCAAAATTGTTCCCTAGCTGTGCTGTAACATTAGACTTTTGATTAGTTCCTTCAACACCCTCCTCACTTTTATTGCTTGCTTGTTACTGTCCTTAACAGCAGCTGCCAGAAAAATAAGAGAGGTATCTGTAACATAGTCATATATAAACCCAAGCAATCTTCTATTTGCCCACAGCAGATCACACTATGACACATTTTGAGCCACAGGCTGTAGATACAGTGCACGTGAAGCTCACAGTTAGGTGTCCAAGCCATCAGCAGTGCTAGTGTTGTCCTGCCTACTGCCCTGGATATGATGGTGTGTGTGGGATTCAGAGAACAGCTCAATGCCATTAACAAGCTATGTGCCTCTTAAGCAACTTCCATCCACAAGCCAGGCATCCCAGCTGGCCAACTTTGGCTCTCCAGCTTGTAAAAGCTTTTCAGCCTCTGCATGCAATGCACTACAGCATCCCAGTCAGTGCTGCCCGTTGCATATGGTACCAAACACACTTAATTCTTGGCTGAAAAAAAAATATAATTAAAGTGTAGAATACATAGCTGTGATTCAACAGTTGAGGTTATTTACTGCATGACCCTGTACCTAGAACAACACAGAACCTCTTGGAGTGTTTTCTTATTTCTAATGTTCTTGCTTCTTTTTGGATTACTTCAACTCAGTAGCAGAGACAGCAATTTTATTTTCTCCAATAAAGCATCTCAAACTTGCTGGAAAAAATTTGGGAAGATCTGTAAAGATTTTTAGCTAACCAACTAATACAGGTGGGGGGGAAAAAAGGCAAAGGGCAAAGTTCTATATGTAAAAGTTTCTTGAAATCTTAGAGGCCGCACATTTCAAGCTGAGTGTGAATCGTTTGTTCTGAGTTTAACATAAAGGTTTTAATCTGCATCAAAGAACAGCGTGACGGGCATCTTGGAAGCAGAGGGGCAGAAGTGTCAGCAAAGCAAGAAACAATAAGGTAATTTGTTACTCCTAGGGGGAGGAAGAGATGAGAACAAGTCATTTTTTATTTCCACATCTACAAAGGATGTGAATAGTACTGTTAAATCCACTTTAGTACAGTGGTAAGTGTCCTCACCTGGCGTGTGGGAGACCCAGGTTCGATTCCCGCCAGGGACACAGTGTTAAGAGTTGGACTCGATGATCCTTGTGGGTCCCTTCCAACTCAGAATATTCTGTGATTCTGTGATTCTGTTTACACTTACATGTTACACTTCAGTGGTGACACTCAGCCAGGTGCACCTGTGCTCTGCCTTGAACACTTGGTAAATGCTCTAATTAGCAAAGTCTCATGTAACAGGTGTCCAAAAGGCATCTGCCCTTCTCTGGAAACTCGTGCAAGCCTCCTAACTTTCACCAGAGTGCTTTAAATATAGATTCAAAATGTTTCAGTCATTCATACTTGTACTAGCAGTACTGCAAAAACAGCTTCTCCAGACCTGAATTCAAGGAAGGAAATGTTTCAGATGATAACAATATCTATATCACTTCATTTTGAATCCACTTGGATGCCATAATCCTGTGCAGATCTGTCAATATCCAACTACTTATGGCAAATGAACACCTCGTGTACAGGAGCATTACAAGGTGGTCTGCATTGCTGCAGGCAGACCTGTGGAAGCTGCTGAGACTCCAGCAGTATTTCCTGCTGTGCCCATTTCGTGTGGGCCACTGAAGAACTCAGTTATGTCACTCTTCATTCAGAAATAAATATAATTTCTCCTACTAATCTTTTTTTACTTCTACTTTCAGCCATTGTATCTGACAAGAGTTGAACTTTAATTCAGAGTAACTCCTTTTTCCAGCATGTGTGTCCATGTGTACATCTGCTCATACCTGCTGTATTTATTTTTAAATGCAAACCCTTGAGTGCTCTGGAGTAAGCAGTTATAAGAATAAAGCAAGGACAACTTGATCACCTCTCTGCCCTTTTTATCCTGCTGGTGTTTATTTTTGTCATATTGGCCTCGGTGTGGTATCCAGCTGATATGACTATGTTTTCAATCAGCAATCTTAAATGAAATTAAATGTAATGCCACCTGAAATCTCAAGAATGTGCATTATACTTACTGTTTCATGAAAGCTAGCTCTTTCTCAATTGAATTAGCTAGAAATAGTTCTGATGTATTTTGCTTCAGTGGGACACAAATAGTGTGAAGTGGAAAAAGGGCGTTTTTAGCAGAGCTAAATTTGGTTTAAAATGCCTCAGTATAGGGAGGCACAGTATCTTAATTTAGCCAAATTTTAGGGTGGCTCAAACCCTTCGCAAGTTTTTTATTGACTTTCAGGTTTTTCCTGATTCCAGCTTCTGCCCAGTCTAAATTTACTTACCATTTTCTTGTAAGAGGCGAAAAATATAATCTGCCGAATTTTGTTCATAATCTGCAGGCATTTGATTTCGCACGGTTTGGTGCAAATTCTGAAGGGAAGCTCAGAGGAGACCCTCACTGCAGCAGCACAGTTCCAGTGCAGGAAATTGGAGCCTGGGAGTGTGGCATGTATGTCCCCTCACACCGTGCCAAGGTGTCCTTGGCAGCCCCTCTTCGCCTGCCTTCTCCCTTTCTCTCCAGCTGCAGAAAAGTTGGACTCTGGGCTGTGTCAGCAGTAAACATGGTAAATTCCCTAAATGCAGAGACGATCCTCCAGAACTCCTCCAGAATGTTTGGAGTGCCTGGAGTTAATTACCCTTAATCACAATACTTAACAAAGAAAAGTATTTTTTAATCCAGTAACTGTGTTTGCTTGGGCACCTCTTAGTGATTACCCCTGGCGTCAGGCAAGAGTGCTTGGATAAATAATTAACAAGGAATCTAAGGATTGTAGGCAGAAATCAGTCATGACTTTGGCAATGCTGGACTACCAAACTGCAAGAAGGCCTTCCCCACTACTCCCCTCACCATGTGCAACAGATAAAGCCAAGAAAGCAGAGATTAAAAAATTATATTCTATATTCTGGTATATTCTATATGCTGCACTATATCAAGGTACAGGTGTGGAAAAGCTCCTCGGTCACATTGTGCCCTTTTGACAAGTAGTCAGCAAAGCAAATGAGCAGAAATAAGAAATACCATGGATATTTTAGTCTTACAATATCAAATCCCAACATGCTGGCCTGTCTTGTGCTTCGTTCTTACTGTTCCCTATGCTTTCAGGGAAGGAACCAGAAAATCCAGAGCTGGTGTTTCTAAAAAGCAGAACGTGTACCCTGAGCTTTCACTCAGAGCTTTTTGGGAGCACTGCCCATTAGCATGGGGTCAAATTAAAAAAAAAGAGCTGCTGGAATATGAAAAAGGAGTGATGACAAGAAAAGTATATCACATGAAAAGTAGTTAAGGACAGTAAGCATAACCAATAAACTTAAAAGCCACAGCATCAAATCCCGGACAAGTATTTTCAGACATGTATACAAAAGCATATTTTACATAGTTTTCAACCAGGAAGGATCTTTTTTTGTCGGGTTTTTTGTTTTTCAACCTTTGAATCATCACATGGATCCTTTCCAAGTGGCACTGAGTCTAGTTATTTCAGGAGTAACTGTGCTATTTACACTCTCCTGGGGTCGGAGACCAAACTTTTGTATCAACTTTATGTGCTTGGCTGCCTCAGTGGGACAGGAGCCTGAAGGGTATTTCTCTTCAGAACGCGTGAGCAGCATAATAATTAGTACTGGCCAGAAAACAAGCACTCAGTTTCATGAAAGCTGGTGAGGTTTCTGCATTTGGTTTTCCTCTACACTAAAACCAAACTTTGAAAAATGTTTTGCACAAGTAAAGTGGAGCAGCCTCATCAGATATCACAGTGAGATCCCTCACTGCTAGGATGTAGCTTTGGTACAGTAGTTCTCACTTGCAAACTCTTACATTTTAGAAGAGGTGAGGGTTTTTATAAATTAAATATGTCCCAAGTAAAAAATACTTTCTTCACAGCCTAATTCATGTTGAATGCATGAGTCATTAAACACGAGTCTCCCACTCTGCAGAGCAGTGCTTTAAAAAATATATCTTTGTGTTTTTATTTAGCTTGCCTGGGACATCTTTTCTCAAATGTCTGAACAGAAAGGCATAACAAAAAGTGATGAAAGTGATACAGAAGAACAAAGCAACCTGTTTCCCCAAACTATTCTGGGGCCACTCCACAGATTTTGTCCCCACTCTACCTCCCTCCCCACCAGCAGTGGTTTTGTATGTAGGGGATCTCCTGGCACATTGCCTTGAAAAAATCAGTGCACAAACTATGTCTTTGCTTTGAAATTAAGAACTGAAAAACACAAGAAGCAGAACTGGAGACAGCAGGAAATTCTTCAGGAACAGCAAAGCTTAGGATGCACCTGTAGAAGTCCCAGGCTCTCCAAATGAAGGAGAAAGAGCAGATGGGCTGACACTCAAGATAGACACAGCACAGAAAACTAACATGGAAAGGGAGGAAGATGCTTGGTCCAAAGAGAAGGAATGTTTTGGACCCTTTGGGATCTTTGTTTACAAAAAACAAAGAGAAAAAAATCAGTAATGGGTGTCTGTTCGCCTGTCTCACGCTGATCAGCAGCATCAGTGCTGCCATGGCTCCAACTGGCTACGAGGGAGTTCACACAGCAACAAACAGAGGAGCAAGTGCTGAGGGGACAGACAAGGGAAAGGAACTAGACTGTGCATGTCTGTGTGGAGAATGATTAAGGAACAGCTGTTCCCAAACACCTCTTCCCTGGACATGAGCTTTAAGTGCTCATGTATTGTACTGTTATTCATTTGTAAGGCAGTACAAAACTGCAGTACTGTTTGAAACATCTGAGCTCAGGGACAGATGTCATGACTTCTGAGAGGTACATCTATGTTCATCCATGTATCTCACCAGCTACTTGATCCTACTGAAATAATCTAAAAAAAAGCAGCTTAAAACACTCCAGTGACATTTCAGCAGAGCACAACACTAATGGAAAAAGCAAGACATTAAGTCAAGGATCCTAAGCTCTGCTATGGGCCTTGAAAAGCTCTCATCTCTTATGTATATCTAGAAACAATGACA
Organism: Pitta sordida; assembly: GCA_013390025.1. NCBI lineage: Eukaryota > Metazoa > Chordata > Aves > Passeriformes > Pittidae > Pitta > Pitta sordida. The sequence continues at coordinate 11,079 of WEKX01018865.1, forward strand.
CATAAAAGATTGAAGGGAGTTTTCTATGGGATGTTTTGTATGAATTTCCTGATCAGAAAAGCTTCTAGAAAAATTAACATATATATAAATATGTATTTCTTGATTTATTTATTTACACAGACAAATCAAAAGGCCTTTCAAAACATGCCTAATCATTACTTAAAGAACTTCACAGGAAAATTGGCAAATAGGAATAATGATCCATACAAAGACAAACAAACCTATTTACCTATTCAGGCAATCACAAAGATTTTTTAAGTTAATTTACTCATCAGGATAACGTAGCACTTAATGAGGAAAGATTTCTCCTCCATGCTAAGATACAGTGTTTGAAGAGAGGAAAAGGCACTGCTTCCTTTCTTTCTCCAGTTATGATCTCCCATTTGGAAGCGAGGACATTTGGAAGGGCAGAATAAGGAGAGATAGGGACTGCATTCTAGGACTCAGGGAAACTGAAGAGTCCACAACATTTTCTACATTACCAAATCCCTAATGAAAATAATTCGGGGAGGAAAAAAAAACCCACAGAAAAAGTAATTGATCCTGACACAGCCAGGCTGTAACTCTTTAGCCCAGCTTCCCTTAATTTCATCTATTTCTTTAAAAAATATTGGTTCAAGAGGGAGCACTTCTTAAAATCCTTCTCAAATGCCTGGTGGATGAGTGTCAGAAACCTTGTTGTAAAAGCCTGAACGTCACAGCTCTCCATGAGACACTTCTACATGTTATTGCAACAAACCTCCCCCAAAAATACCCACAAAGTTATTCAGAAAGGATAGTTTCTTTTGCTGTCTAGAGGGCAATACCAAAAAAAAATGGAGCCATATTCTTTTTCAGGGATGCACAGTGAAGTGATTAGAGGCAATGGTCAAAAAGTGAAGCAAGTGATATTCTGATTAAACGTTCATTAAAAAAAATCACCATTAGAGTGGCTTCCCAGAGAGGTTCTGGATTCTTAATCCATGGGGGTTTTTAAAACTCTACTGAAAAACACTCTGAACAACCTAATCTAGCCTTGAAGTTAGCCATGATTTGAGCAATGGTTTGGCGGTGGGACCAGATAACATGCAGACATCTCTACATCATTCGGTGATACTATGACTTTTCCAAGAATGTCAACGACTAAATGTTTTCTTTCTGGAAGGGCCTGTCATACCAAGTACTGTCCCCTTTTCCATTTCATAGTGCTAATGTGTAACTGGAATGACAGCTTTATTTTTGTAACATCTTTAGCTGTCCATAGAGTTTTGGCAGTCAGTCATAGTGGGTGCGTTCATTTTAAAGCCTGATGGCTAACATGTTTTATCAAGGATATTTAAAATTCTGATTGAGGCAGCACAAATAATATTCCACGGCATGTTGCATTCACAGCCAACCTTAAGCTACCTGGAGATTTGCTCTTATATGTAGTTGACTTCAACTATTGTCTTCAAGGAAAGATCAGCTAGATTTCCATCTGTCTTCAATTCCATAAAACCCCAGGATGTATCTCTGGGGACCTGATAAATTTCTTTAGTTCCATTGCTTATTCCTAAGAAACCATTTTGTAAATTGTTATCACAACATTCAAGCTTCAGAGAATCACACAAGTTGAGTCACCTCTCAAGAGCAAGTTTGCAGAACGTAAGCAAGCTTGTCCTTACTACCCTCAGATGTGTCTCATCTGGACACAAGGATTTGTATTCAACCAGTAATTAATAAAACCCAACCATCTGCCTCCAAATCCATGTAGGGTTTCACTTTTTTTCTGAATTTTGTGGAAAGTACACAAAAGTGTGTTAACTTTAGGCAAAATTTAAAGAAACAACTTAAATCATTACTTTAAAAAATTCTCTAGTCAGGAAAGAAAAAAAGTATCTTTGTGACTAGCAGACATACTTCAGAAATTACACATTCCTTCACAACTGCATGAAAAAAACTCCCTTCCAAGGCCACTCGCATGAGAGACACACCAATAAACTAAAACCATCCTCTAAATAGTGTCTTTTTTCTGTATCTCTCTATAGGAATGTGTAGCTGCCATTGTGAGGGCCGTGGTAACCAACTTAGAAAAGTTTCAAGAATGAATAAGGACAGAATTCAAAATTACAATATAGAATTTCACATCATGAACAAGCACAAGCCAACAAAAGCACACGATTACTGCTGTTTCCCAGACAAATCTGGAAGGTCACTATCCTTCAAACAGCATACCTGTATTTATTTGGTTGTTTGCTTTAGCAACTGATCCAGTGAGACTCCTGCAGAGGTTGTCTTGAACAGACTGAGCAGATGAAACAGTTGATAATGTTGTATTATATTCCATGGGAACATGCTGTTGAAGCGAGGGAGGTACTGGTGTACTCTGGCTAGAAAATGCATTTGTCTCTTTGAACTGTCCAACAGAAGGTAGACTCTGAGAGGTAAATATCTGCCCATACACACTGCCAGCAGCCCCAGGATAGGAAACATTAGGATACATGGCACCAGAAACCATGGGCATGGCATAGTGATCAGAATTAAAGGGAAATCCCTGAGATGCAGTTGAAGAATTGTAGTGATTATCAAATGCTGGATATGACTGCTGAGCACTCATATGCAAGTAGGATGCAGATGATATTGCTCCTTGAACAGGTCCATCACTTGACCCCCCGACACGGGGAGTTTTCTTGTAGGACTGTTGTGACTCCTGTGCATTCAGCATGTTGCTACCCCCAGAGAGGGCCGTAAGGTTTTGTGCTGATGCTGAATAGTAACTCGGGTAGTAACTGGCTCTATACTAATCATCCAGATGTGAAGCAGCTGCTTTACTGGGCACCTGGGAATAGTGACCTGAAGGCGCACTGTAGGTTGGAGGATGTGAGCCATAACCAGAGGGAAACTGCATCTGACTCTGCACAGGACGGTTCTGGTGAGTGTCCCCACCTCTCATGCAGGAGACCACAGTTTCAATTCCTGCCGGGGAGGCAGTGGTGCTGTTTAAGAGTTGGAGTCGATGATCCTTGTGGATCCCTTCCAACTCAGAATATTCTGTGATTCTGTGACTCCCTTTGTCCCATAGAGACACCCAGCTTACACCCAGAGCTGGGCCCTAGAGACCCATTCACCCCCTTGGCTCTCAAGTCATGTTACCTGCTCATCCATCTTCATCTCTGCTAGCACTCATGCAATCACTCACACACCCACACTCACTCCAGCTGGCTGGCATGAACGCAGGGCACAGACCCTCCAATCCATGGTCTGTACACACATCCTGTTACACACAAACATGCACACACAGAATGGAAATCCATGTCTCAGGGAAGAGCTGAGAAGAAGTTGAAGAAGTCAGGACAGACTGCCCCAGTCTGGTACAGAGCATGGCCATCCAAGCAAACTGACCTGCCAACTATTCATGTGTAGTTGTCCTTTTTATTCCTTTACCCCCCTATTTTACCAGTCTTGTTCCTCACAAATTGGCTAAGCCCTTCTTTTGTTCCACCTTTGCTTCCCCTCAAAACCATCCTACAATACATCTTCTGTGATACTGAACTGCTTTTGTCCTGCATCCCACAATATATCCCAGGCAGGATATTATTTGGCTTCCCCATCCTGCCGTTGTCTCTCTGAGCTCCTTTGTGGGCATGCAGATAAGCTCTACCACATAATTCAACAGTCTAGATATTACTTCTACATCCCTCCCAGACAGTACATCCCTGCTTCTGCTTTCCCCTTACTCTTTCTTCAAACATTTGACCTTGGTCAGGAATTCCTGATTTGGCCAAGCTGGCCTCCTGCCACAGCTTCGACTTCCTGCCCTTCAGGATGGGCTACTCTTGTGGTTTGAGGTTGTCCTTGAATCAACTTGTTCTTTTGGCCTCCTTCAGTGGCTTCTGGAGTCACACCCACCAGGTGTCTGGAGAAACCACAGTTATTCCATTACAAAAACGTCCCTGACTCCATGGGGTTGGATAAAACTGCTACTACAGAATTCATAATAAAACACAGTGGGATGTGCTTCTCTACTTCTCTACTGCACCAGGTCACTAAAAGAAACCCAATCACTGCTGGTTCCCAGCGCCAGAGCATTGGCCTGATCTGCCCTGGGAGGTTTGTTTTAAATATACAAAGTGTGGAATTGAGGCTAAAGATGTCAAAAGAAGGTGTGAACATTGAGGGGGATCCCCCAAGCAACACAGGCAGGTCTGCTGGGCCCTGTCCCATGTCTGTCTAAGCTTATTCCCATATGCAGATCTGACAGGTGATAGATGGATGGATGGATGGACCAGATCATCCAATGACTCACACAAGAATAAAATCACTTTGAGCTGGTGGCTTTATGTCACTCCCCATCCTGCCCTTCAGCAGTGTGCAAATATCGTATGTGAGAAACAGGAGGGAAAAGGGAGGGGGGAGGGAGACTGGCGCCAGCCTCAGGAAATACGGGAGGGTTTTGTCTTGGACCAAGACTTCTCATTTTAGATGTCACTTTGTCATGTACTGCTGTGCTGGCTCTTTGTAGCTCTACAATTAATAATTGGTGGATCAGCCTAGGGGTGCAGTCCAGCACTAAGTTCTTTATACGTGTATTTCTCCACATTGTTTACACAGAAAACAGAAACACTATTATATTTGTCAGATTTTATCTGTGTTGTTATTTTTTTTCTTTCCTTGTACGCTCAACTTCCTCCACAAGTCTTGAAGTGAGCAGCAACCACACCACATAGACCCAGGAGTTGCATGCAGGGTTGTAAAAAGGTCACTGACAAAAGCTGCGAGGCACAGTGGTGACATTTGGTCCTCCCACACCCTCCTTGTATGAGAATGCATAGGAAAAAAATACGTAGTAGGTTCCAGTCAAAAGAACAGACTGCATTATTGAGAGGAGACAGGCATTGTGCTTGTCAGCACAGGCTGATGGAGCACTCCCATTTCCCCACTCAAACCCCTCAGCAACACATGAAACAAAATGAATTCACTTCCACAGTGAATTCAAACAGGCTGCTGCTTACAAGGGGTACAGATGAATGAGATGGAAAGCCCCAGCAGCCTGTCGTGGGTAAAATACAAATAATGACTCATCACTGACATTTTCCAGGATGATTTCCTGAGCCCCGGGTTTCTGAGTCTTTTGCCTTGTGGTCGTAAAATCACAGAATCATTTACCTCTAAGATCATTGAGTCCAGCCATTAACCTCACGGGTCAGGTGGGTCTGCTCTTGCCTGTAGCACTCCATGGGGGGACTTGTGCTTCAAGCAGCCTGGATGAAGTTGCAGTTTCAAACCTACATACTGTAAGAGGGGGGCACCCCCAATTGTCCATCCCCCCACCTCAACTCCTTTCTAGGGAAATATAACACTGATCATGATATCCTTACTTGCAGTAAAAATAAGAATGAAGTGGCCGTATTCAGAATATCCAGAGAGCACAATGTCACATTTATGAATAATATAGATATCTGGGCATGTGAAAGTAGCTTCACACCACTTTCTATCCAATAATTCTTAAATGCATAACTCACTTAAAAGTTTAAGACTTTTAAACTCCACCATTTTTCAGTAGCTGCCTGATTTGGGAAAACTTTTTTCTTTGCAAATATGACGCTGATTCACCAAGAATGAATAAATACATAAGGTAAGTGGAGACGCTGTGGCTCTGAAAGGTGTCCTTGTTGCTGACTTTGTAACTCCTCAGCACGAAATCACTCCTTGAAAATCTTCTGGCACTGGAGTATTACCACGAGAGGCATAATGAGGATAATATGTAACAGTGCCTCAGCAAAGAAGAGATGAAGGAGTATTCCCCGAATGGGACTGGAGGGAAGAACAGAAGATAAAGTGAGATGAGTAAGAATGAAGGGAGGTGAAAAGCAGTGTGTTTTGCAAGTCTGAAGCTTAAGTCTGTGGAGTGAGCTGGATTTCACCTCTTTGCTGAACAGTTTTCCTAACCAGATGACCTTAAGCTGACTGACTCTATTCCACAAGAATTCAGTACTGTAAACAGGACTAAATCCAACCCTTGCAATTGCAGTAAAGGGCTCAGGGACATGCATTCCTCTTAAACTGTTTTGCTGGTGCTTATTTTTGCATTCTACAAGAAAAATCACAGTTTCTGAAAGCACAGTATCTCATAAACTGATGGCCAACTTTTGGAGTCCTCTGAGCTGTGTGAGTTTCCAAGATAACAAATCTAAACAAATCTTATCAAGGTGTGACTACTTGTTTGACAGCCTTTGCAGTAGATCTTTGGGCAAGATGATTTGAAAGTGGGTGTAAAAGACCATAAGACAGAAATAATTCAGGAACCTAATTGCTGGTTTTTGCTCTGACATAATCAGGGAACTTGATAAGAATGGTCCTGTGTGATACACAAATTATCAGGCAGCACAGGAGTATCATAAGAGAAATTCAGCAAGCACCCACTGCTACCTGCAAGTTCTGTGGGTGGCATTTTTGAGAGAACTGGGGATAACAGACCATCCTCCAGCTACGCCCAACTTAAAAGTTTGATGTATTTTCTTTTTTGCTGTCAAAGTTCTGGCACCCAAAGCATGGCTGAGGGCAGAAAAAATCCGTCATGGTATAAATTGCTGCTAAAAGGTGATGTGCAGCAGGTGGGACTGAATCTTTCACTAACAACCATGATATTCATAGTGCCAGTAAACACTCCCAGTCTTGTGGGCACCTGCAATTATTTGCTGTCACTTCTCAACAGAACTTTGAGAGAATTTGAACTGAAAAGAGCAGAAGCTGTTATAAGAATTAAAGAAATTATATATTTCCCGGCTTCTGTTGAAATACCAGTGACTGTCATCTTCTAAATTCTCCCCAATTTCACAATGCAAGTGCTGTCATAACATTTAGAGAAGGTTTGAGATAAACACTGAAAATAAAGTGATAAATGGGCAAGGATGAGGAAACCAGTAAGCACTAATCAGCAGCTGTGAAGAAATCTGTGCCATCTAATCACACACACCAGATACTGTGAAAAAAACATTTTTAACTCAGTGTCTGGGCATCCAGCTCAGCCCTCCTTTCTTTCACCTCCTCTGCAGGCAATGCAAAAATGTAAGTGCTCCCAGTGGACTGTGCTCTGGGCCCAGTGCATGAGCACCTGCAGGATAGAGGAGTTATCCAACCTGTAAGTTTTTCTGTTAGACAGACAAAGAGACTGACAGACAATGGTGCCTTAACTCTGAACTTGCGTTGGTGGCCACCTAAATGACATGAGAACCATCCCATTTGTGTTCTCTGCAAAGCCGTATCTGCTGCTGTGGAGACGGGCTGTTATAATCTTGTTTACCAGACGAGCTGCCTGAAGATGGTCTGAGCACCAGCATTCTCTTGCCAAGCCCAGATCTTTTCAGCTCACCATGTTGATGTTATCCAGTTGTCTTCTCAGCATTGTGGTATTGTCTTGATTATTTTATTGTTACTTGACACAGATTTCTACTCTGATTGCATTTTCTTCTCCTGCAAATTCTTTAAGATTACTTCTAATGACAAAATGCCTCAATACATGGTAAAGTCCGTGTATCAGATACTAGGGAGGGTTAATCTCCTCAGAACAGGATAGTGTGGGCCTCCATTCACAGAGATAACGAAAACAAGTTCTGCAGCCCAGTCTCTTACATTTTGGTTAAAATTGGCTAATTAATTTGCAAGTCTGTGGGGAAAAAAGGGCTGACAGAGTAACAGACAGGCAAACCAAGTGATTACATAGGCCTCCATTTGTAATCTAGGCTCAAGAGAAATTATCTTCTCACTTTTAAGGCTGCAAACAGCAATGATGCATAATACTGTCATAATCATCATCATCATCATCATCATCATGGCTAAGCTTTACAAATGAAGATATAGGAAGGGCTCTACCCACGTTTGCTACAAACACATTGATGACTAGAAAGGCTGATGCGGGATAGAGAAGTTCGGGTACAAAAGGCACAGTGGAAAGTCTCCTTAGGTGGTATTAACGAGGCACAGTTCTTTCCGCGTTGTCCTTTCTCCTCAAGACTAATTCTGTGTGAGCTTTTGAAGGAGCCAGTAGAGTTATAGATGGTGTGTCTCCATGTCTCCTGCTCTGAGGCCAGAGTGGTCCACTGGTGGTAGTCAATAAGGCCAAGACTGAGGTGTTGTTTCAGGGAGTCCTTGTATCTCCTCTTTGGGGCTCCTCTGTTGCAGCAGAGGAGAGTTCACCATAAAGCACAATCTTAAGGAGGCGATGATCCTTCATCCGGAAAACGTGCCCTGCCCAGTGCAGTTGTGTTCTTAATAGCATGGCCTCAATACTGGTGACCCCTGCCTGTTCAGGGACAGGAAATTTAGTCACGTAATCAGCCCAGTGGATGTTCAGGATTGTACAGAGGCAACGCTGATGGAAGCATTCGAGGAGTTGCAGGTGATGGCGGTAGATGACCCATGATTCAGACCCATATAAAAGAGTAGACAGCACAATGGCTCTATAAACACTAATCTTTGTACTTTTCTTCAGGTGTTTGTTACACCTGACTATAGACTCTTCTATAAAATTTCCTGAAAGCTCATAATACTGTACTGTGGTAAATAACTGACTCCATGCTGCAGATGCAGTATAAAATCTAGCTGATTAACTGGATAATTGGCTGTCAGATCTTTGCCAGCTCCTTTGATACTACAATTTCACAGGGGTTTTGTTTGGAGGTTTTTTTTTTCATTCTCTTCAACATTTTCTCAATTCTTTGAAAGGATGTTGCATGTTTTTATCTCGCTGCCTCAGTGCATAAAGAGGCTGTTTGAAAGTTCATAAGGCTTCATGGTTTTCCTGTGTGGTTTGTACACAGAGTGCAAGGCTCTGTTTGGCACACAGCAACAATGCTGCCCTGCAGCAAATCCTGTAGCAAGTGTAGAGATAGACTTTGCTTCCTCCCAGCAACATAAGCTGTGGCTTTGTTGTTTGCCTTATAACTTTGGATTACTCCATTAAATTAATGTCTCCTTCAAATGGTGATTTAATTTGTACCTGACCTATGTCTGAGTAGTTCACTGAAGCAATTACTAATGTAGATATAAAGCCGACCGCTGAGTTTAAGATGCATGTATCTGTATTTTTGCTGGTTTATTTTAGATACAGCTTTACAAACCTCTAATATTTCAGTCCTGAACTCTTCTTCTAGTTATCCTGAAAAATTCTACAGAAATGAGTTCCGCACCAGACCTCAAAACCAAGAATGCTTTCTATGTATGTGTGGGCATTTACATTGATTCATTGCTACTGCATATTTTGCTGTGGGGTGTGCCTGAACTAATTAGTTTAAAATATCAGTAATTTCTTCATTGCTACCTGCCTCTGAGTCACTAATGGTCACTTCTGAACGTGCTGATATATTCATATTTAAGCACCCAGGACTTTTTAGTGCAAACAGAAACACCATTAGTCTTCAGCATCCTTATACGTATTCCATTGTTCCACTCTAAAAGTGAATCTTAGACTTACTAAAGCTATATATCTTCAATACTCAGAGCATCAGAGATTGCAGTGTTACTGCATAAACTGCTTAGGATAACTAGCTGGTTTTTCCAACATGCTATTTGCTGAGTTAACGAAACAAAGCACAAGTTGAAAACTCATGTAAAAAAAACCAAAACAAAACCCAATCAACCAACCAACAAAAAACCACCCCCCCCAAACCCAACAACCAACAAATTCAAGAACTTATCTTGTAGATAATAAAATATCAAAAAAGAACTGTGAATACCTTGCATTCATCTTTACAGGGTGATGAAAACAAGGAACGAATGAACAATCAACTGAGCCTGCCAAGGCAAAACCCACGTGCTTATTGAAAGGAATATGAGGGAAAACTTCCTTTATGAGCTACTTCTTACTGAACTGTCTCCCACAGATATTGCAACAATCAGTGTCATATAGAGTGAACAGTTGTTATTTCTGTTATGAAGATGACACTCTTATAACTGCCTAAAGACTTTGGGTCTCACAGCCTGATATGTTGCTTCAAAACTGAGTTTCAATTGTGCAAAGTTTACATCATTTCTGGGAAAACAGGATGAGAAAAATTCAAATTATGTGCTTAGCGTGCCACTTACCAGTGCAGGCTTTGGTTACAGCCCAGCATTTCTCAGTTCTTTCAGAACTGCTTAGGCCTGACTGAGATGTGTCACAAATGTCCTTTCTCACAATCTGGTAAAGACAGATGCTTGGTAAGCAGTTATTAAAAAATTATTAATAATTTACAGTTAACATTCTGACATCGCATAACTTCTTTTGGTTACACTTCATGTTGACTTTTTGAGTAAGGAAGTAGAGAACACTAAGGGACTCATTCCTCTTGCAGAGAACAGTTAATGCTTCCTTAGATGATTTCACACAGCCACGAACACCCACAATTTACACACTTGTCTTAGAAATTCATGTGCCAACTAATCCAAGCCTATGGGCAAGGGCGAGAAGTAAAATAACCCATTGTGTGTTGATGAACTATATTTTTGACTACTGCAAAGCTGGTAGTTGCCTCCGTGCCTTCGGTGAAGTCGGATTCAACACCTGTCACTCGCAAATGAATTAATTTGGAGCAAACAGACCGGGGTCCTTTGAGTTCATATTTTCCTCACACATTAGGCGCGTCGCCGAAATGGGACCATTATCTGAACAAGGAGCCCGNCAGCCGGGCTCTGCCCGGGCTCGGCAGCGCACCGTGCTCCTGGTGGGCATCGTGGTGCTGCTGGCCGCCCTCGTCCTCGCCGTCGTGCTGGCCTCCCTCCTGACCCACGGAAAGCGAGAGGTCGGCCCCGAAATGCTGAAGTGGAAGGACAGGGGGACCACTAAGAACCTGCGAGAGGTCATCCTGGGAAGATGCTACGGCTACATCGCGGAGAGGTACCCGGAGCTGGGGTGAGTGGTGGTCTCGGTCGTGCCGCAGGTGTCAGGAGAAGAGAAGAGAGCTGTCTAACCTCTACCCGATCGTGTCCGCTGGGTTGGCAGAGAGAAATTACCAAAGTAAGACCCCTGGTTTGTTGAAAAATGTGCCGACAGAAAGTGTCAGTGCCCCAATAGCGGCTTTTTAAGGAAACTACCTGCAAAACCAGTGTGAGCACATAACACTAGTCTTAGGTCAAAAAATAATCACAAATGGATTTTGCAGCTTCCCTGAAGTTAAAATAAAATCTGTATTCTAACGGGTCTGAGTACGTGGAGGTGAAGCAATTTGCTGTAAAGATGATCTGCTAAAAGTCTTGTAATGTGACTCTACAGTCATGTAACCAAAACTACACAGGAGAGAAGGAAAGGAGAAGGTTCAACACAGATACGTAGAACAGGCAGAGAAGTCGGAAAAGCAACGAGAAGTACCTTGGGGTCATCCAAAACATGTTTTTAGCATGTGGATAAGACAGAGCATGAGCCACAGACACTTTGCACGGAGAAGCAGAGATGGATCACAGTACCAGCTCAGCAATTCCAGGAAAAACCTTCCTGCAGTGATGGTCGCTGCTCAGCCTATCACAGCNGGCGCGTCGCCGAAATGGGACCATTATCTGAACAAGGAGCCCGGGAGCTTTACGGATCATGTCCTGGGGCTCACTGATACGCCTTATCGCCGACAACACCCCGCAGTTTAACTCGGGGAGGTCATGGCAAAGCGGGGAGCAGAGGGCAGACGGCACACAGGCTCTTCCCGAAAAGCCCTCGCTTGTCTCCGCGAGCAGCGGGGCGGGGGCCCCATGTCCCTCTGGTCCCCCCGGCGGCACCGGCGCTG
>WEKX01018866.1:2743-14717 GCA_013390025.1 Pitta sordida
AGTGCTGATCATTTCCAGGTTTCTGTAGTTTTTTCAACACTCACTGGATAATTATCCGAATACTAAGAGATAATACAGTTGGGTCGCCTATATTGTGGAACCATGGTCTTAATTGGGCTCCGTGAAGCCCTACTTCCGCACTGAACGGCAGTTCATTAATATGCAAATTTGCCGCGCACCCTCAGACGATCCCCGGCGCTGTTTCAGCGCTGTGTTGCTGTGTATCGTTTGCCGTGGTGGCTGTGCCAGGGGGGTGGCGAAGCAGCAGAGCCCCAGCTGTAGCTGGGGGGCGGGGGGTGGCAGAGCAGAGCTGCCGCTGGCAGATTGGCACAGGTGGCTGCGCTGCTGCTGCCGCCACCACCGCCACAGTGGCGGCAGGTCGCATATGCAGTTGCGGACAGGGGCCTCCTTCACTAAAAAATCATGCCGCTAAGATCTGAAGCCGCTAAGATCTGAAGCCGCAATATGGGGGGCTCAAGAGGGCCGACTGTACCACAGGGCTAGATTGAATTACAGTATCTCAATAAAATATTTGTGGGGTTTTTTGACATAATTACCCGCTTTCAAAACTGAGATCACAGTTATGTACAACATACAGTGGGATTTCTAGTTAATTTAAAGCTCAGGAGATGAATTAGAAATCCTTTCAAGCTTTTCATTATCCAAGTAGAAAATACATCAAATATTGATGAACTTCTTGAAACATTGTCATCTGTCATTACATCATGTTAATAAAAAAACCCCACTCTAAGAATAAATAAATATGTATTTATATTGCCTACAGTTAGAACTGATCTCATGCAGTTTTTTGTTTTCATTAACAAATACTATTTATGTCTTCCTGTATCACATAATTTAAGCTTTGATTAAGCTCTGATTCTTCAAAATTCTTGCTGTTCTTTCCTTGCATAAAATTTAAATATATGTATTTGCAAAATACCATTGCTGTTATATTACACACATCCATATTCAGAGGCAAATTACATTATTTTTCTGAGAAAAAAAAACCACAGAGAGTAAACAAAAGTAGCTGTGCCTTTGTCTCTTTTCTTAAACAAGTGAGTCTCTTGTCCTCTGAGGGGATGACTGATTTTGCAAAACATCATATCAGGACTTGCAAAAAAAAAAAAAAAAAGAATTGCAAATGTGAAAGTTCAGTTTGAAATTCTAGAATAGCTATTCATTGCAAAGATGCTTGCATGCCTGCAAGCGTTTGCATTCCTTTATCTGCTGCTTAAAAAGCTAATGGAGTATAGATAGTACTAGGTGCTCGAGTGTTAGCCTTTCAGTCTTTAACTGTCTTCATTGTGATCTTATTATGTGTTCTTAACCGTGACCACTACCATTATTAGGAGTTTTTTTCCCTGAGAATATCTAATATAACTGGGCAGTGATTTATAGTTCAAAGCAGGGGAGCAGGAGAAGATTGAATACTGCCCCTCACTAGCTAAATGCAGACTGCACTGTGCAAGAAAAATGGAAAGCTTGGTTATTTTCCTGAAATTTAAATAACAATGTCATCACCAGTTTTAGGGGTCCTTCTGAGACAATATTCCCACCGAAATCTGTGAACTAAAGCGATATTAAATGTATTGAAATTTTTCTTCACAACTGCGTTACTCAATGCAGAAGCATAACCGTTCTTTTGAAAGCCTTTACATGCTACTACCTCAAGGCATGTGCCATTTGTTTTCTTGACCTATTCATAAAATTTTAGTTCGTCACTTTTATAATTTTGACCCAGTAAGTTCTAGAGCACTTGATAAGGCATTAGGGAATCATGGTAAGCAATGAAAGAAAAGAAGGAAAATAGAAACATTACATTTCCTAAATTCTTGTATAGACTAGAGTATGATTACACAAGACGTTAGATAAAGACTGTGCAGCAAGAGTGAATGGTCTATGGGAGACTGAAATAGCTGCAAAATAAGCATGTTTCATACAAAAATGCACAGCCTTTGCCTGTCAGGTATCTTGGCATGATCAAATCACAGACTTGTAGAGTCATGTCTGCAAAGCTTTTGTGAGGGCTGTGTAGGAGGATGAGGCAGAGTCTGACAGGTAACTTTGCAATGACACTGTTATACAAAAAGGCCTTTCAGTGCTTTCAGTCTCTGGCACTGCACAATATTGCACTGTACATGTATTTGCTGCTGTGTTTTGTCTGGCAAAATATTGGATTTCAGAAGTCATGCTGTACTCTTAAGTGTGTTAAGTAGTACCTTGTGACAGAATCTGAGCGCTCGTCATGAAGCTGAGTCAGAGAAGGTTTAGGTTGGGTATCAGTTGTACCCTGGAACAGGCTCCTCTGGGCAGTGGTCATGGACCCAGGCCTCCCAGAGTCCAAGAAGCATTTGGACAAGGCTCCAAATGGGGCAGGAGTTGAACTCAATAATCCTGATGGGTCCCTTCCAACTCACCATATTCTATGATTGTATGATTCTCTTTTAAGCCTTTTAAGGTCAGGTGCCTGAGCTGTGACTCCTGGCTTAGTCCCCCCTAGTGATACCTCTTGTCTTTGGCATCTGGAAAAAGATGGTTTGTGCCAAGGTGTCCTACGAGATGGCCCTTACTTCTGCATGTAGACAGCAGGAGCATCATGTCCATCATTATGGGATAGTACACTCCTAACAGGTTTGTTGAGGGCTGGCTCATGTGGAGCAACAGAGCTTTGCCGTATTGCCAAAGGGATAGAAGGAAGAAGAAGGCTTAGCTCCCTGAAGCTCAAAAAGGAGCTTAAGCCAACAGTTGTGGAATTTCCAGACAAGAAAATCCGTGTCCTTCCAAGAGCAATCAAAGACAAAAAAAGTAGGTTTTGTCTCAGTGCTGTTTTAATAGCTGGATGGATGCAAGACGCGTTTTGTTTTGGTAAGTCATTAAATAGATGGATTCATCTTTGGATCGTGTATTTAAAAGTGAGTACAAGTCTGTCATGGCTGCGTGTGCAATGTAATTTCAGAAAAACTAAATGCAGTCCAGTATGAATTTATGAGTGCAAGTGAGTCACAGCCTCTGCTTGCATTCTTCCTGATGTCCTGTGTGCTTCTGTGCATGTGTGCACACAGGAGAGAACAGAAAATGACGACATTAAGATGAGAGAGTGAAACAGATGGTTCATTGATTTAAATACATATATACTTTTTGTTGAGATCGGGAAAGTACTGTCCTACAGCTGTGTGTCTCTCAGCTCTGCCAGGAATGTGCACATTTTGGGTGGTCTCTACTTTGTTTTTTGTGAAGGCGTTGTGGTATTGCTGTTGCCTGTTAGTATTATATATGGAGATAATGTAACATCAGTTAGGGGCAACCTGGAGACTGAAAAAAGTGTTGCTGTCAGCTGTGTACTTAAAGTACCTCTTTTCTGTTTGGGTCTTCTTTTTCTGTAAGTCAGTATTCACACATTTTGTTTCAGAAAACAAAAGTTGAGATTAAAAGTGGTGATGCAATCTTGACCAGAGCTGAACTTAGTTACAAATGGCTTTAGCCCAGGTTCATGAAGATGTCCTTTTATTTAGTTCTCAGTGCCAAAATTCAATAATTTGTTTCAAGGTTGGTTGTCACAGAATCACAGAATCAGTAAGGTTGGAAAAGACCATAGAGATCATCAAATCCAACCTATCACCTATTACCTAATCTAGCCAAACCTGTTACCTCACCTGTTGCCATCCTACTACCAACACACCATCCTACCTATAACACACTACCCTAATATCTAGGTCATGCTACCAAGAACTTCATCCAACCTTTCCTTAAACACCTCTAGGGACGGTGACTCCACCACCTCCTTGGGCAGCCCATTCCACTGAGAGATCACCCTCTCTGTGAAAAAGTTCCGCCTAATGTCCCTTTTGCATCCATGGATTTCTTCCACCAACACTCACCTTCTCCTAACATCCCAGAGAAAAGTCAAATGCTGTGATAGTGGTTTGCTAAGAGGAAATACCAAGAAGTTTAGGGGGGAAAAGAAACCTCATAATAAACTGCAGTACAATTTCTCCTTGGAATGAGGCAATTTAGAAGTACTAGTTAATGGAATTGGAAAACATGGTTGTGTACAAATGTATCACACACATTGATATGTACTATTATTTTTTGTGCGACTGTAATGTTGCATTCGTTGCACCTTGCCCAGTTTTTTGCTGGATATTTGGATGAGCTTTCCCACATAAAATGAAATAATTTATTTTAAGTGGAGTTCACATGAAAATGCAAGATTTTTATTGTTTGGTTACTTTCTTGTTGCCATTGGTCTAGTTGACCTTAAAAAAATTTTAGATAAATTGTACTTGATATCAATAAAAAGTATTGATATTTGTAATGAAATTGAAAAAAGAATTTGAACCAAATTCATTTATGCATTAACTATATTGATTTCAGTTTGCTTTTTCACTCTTTGTTTAAGTCCAGGCAATGTACTGTGTTTTTATCCACTAGACAAATAGGTGTCTGCAGGTGTAGGAAAGAAATCATACTGTCTTTATCAAAAACAGTCCTGTGGTGAGCAACATCAAGAAAAGGAAGTCGTTGTGCTAAAACCTGTTTTTGCTGCAAGCAATGAAAATGAAAGACAGCAAAAACCTGTTACATCTCTTGTAAATGTGGCAGCAGGTTAAATGCTTTCTAAAAAGCCTTTTGTTATTAACATGTTTCTGAGCACTCAGACATGTATGAGGTGAAAGCCTTTATTTTTTTGAGAGCAGGAAAAATGAAATACATAAGAGAGTGGAAACATGGGTATATTATTTGTCTTTCACTGTCCTTTAACCTTCATGTCTTTTCACTGTACAATGCATACATTGTCAATATTGGATTTACTTAAAGGGTCCCTGAAAATCCATTCTGGATTTGAAAAGTGGATTGTATTAACTTTAAATGGATATACAACATTATTTTCAGAAGTAGTAAGGAGGAGCAAAATATCATCTTCCTATTAATCCTCATGTAAAATATATTATCTTCAGTTGTTGGATAAGTGGACAGTCACTGATCCAGTGCTGCCATGAAGGGAGAGAAGAATGCAGTGCATTGCTTCCGTCTGTTGGTTTGGCACAATTATTTTGGATTTTCCCATCTATTGCACTATTTATTATTTTTCATTTTTCTCCACTTAAGAACTGATTCCTCCTCCCATTATTGCCATGTTAGGTCCAGTCATAAGAATTTTTGGATGCCTCATGTTTTTTCAACTTTTCTCTATCTCTTCTATTTATGTCCACTCTATCTCTTCCATTATCTGTTTCCCTCTCCCAAACAGCTGTTTTTCCCATGCTGACACATTTCTCTCCTACCAGCTCTCAAAAAAGCTGACCCTTCTGCCTGTTCCAGAGGGGAGGAAGAGGGCAAGGGACTGGGTGTAGCTGCCCGGGGTGTGCTGAAGCCCCCCATGACCATCTCTTCCTCTCACTTCTGCTCCTGCCTGCTCCCAGGCTGATGTGAAGCAGAAGGGAGAATCACAGGCAATGTTGCTGGCACCAGCAGCAACCCCAGGGTTTTTACTCAAAAAGGGATACCTGAGAAACTTAACCTTGTTAAGTTTCCAGGAAGAGGCTGATTGAACAGGCGACTCTACATTTTTCTTATGCTAAAAGTAATGTTGTAGCAGTGGTGTTTCAGTGGAGTGTTAAATCACTATGCAGTAAGAGATTTCTACATTTAAATGTCAAATCAAATGGCTCAATCCACTGAGTGGCAGATGTATTTTAGGCAGCAGCACTTATATGAAAAAACACAACTATGATTGCTCTTCCCGTGAAAACTCCCAGCCTGAGTGTGGGTGAGGAAATTAGACCCCCTTTGGCTTAGAAAGGGCTTCTGTGGGGCTGCAGGAGCAAGGGTGGTCCTGGGCAGATGTGGTGATGAGCTGCTTGCTGCCTGCCCTAGTCCAAGAGACAGTGAGCAGTGAGAGACGCCAACAAAAACTCACTTTCGAAGCTAAAAAAACCAGATGCAGTTCCTTGTGCCACAGGCAGCAGCTTAATCCTTGCCAGGGGGCCTTGTGGATGCATGAGCTGCACCATGTGGCCTTGCTTATGCCTGCCATTAATCGGCTTCTTCGTGGTTCCTTGTTTTTCACATCTCCCCTCTGGGATGCTGGGTTTCCCACTGGGAGGAGAGCTGCAGTCCCGCTGACTCCCAGAGAGCAGCATCCAGCTGTTGGGAGTGTGGGTGTCTGCCAATCAGGCTCTGAAACCTTTTGGTTCTGACATGGAGGAAATCAAGGGAAGAAAAGCAAAATAAAAAACGCACCGACATTTCAGGGAACAAAAACGCAGAGAGATGTTTAAGATAAAAACCCAAACAGGTTTTATCACTGTGCTTATTTCCTATTTATGTATTATTTCTGAATTTGCTCATTAGAGCACTGATGCACCAAGCATAGCTCCCCTCTCTGCACCAGGCACTGACTGCTTCAGGGCAGAGGGTTAGAGGTGGTCTGCATCAGCAAACCAGGGGAGGACCTGCTTAAGTGCCTCAGCGCCTTTACTTGGCGAAGCCCTTTAGAAATGTACTCGGGTTTATGTCGTAAATATTTTTTGTATTGAGAAGAGTAGTGCAAGGGTTTCTTTGTTGCTTTTTTCCCCTCTGGAGGAAAAACAAGGAGATTTTCCTCTGATTCTCTGTGCTTTTGTGCATTTTTTCTATTATATGCTCCTGGAAAAATGAATGTCACTTGGCTTGTTTTACTTGTATTTCTTGTATGTAAAATGTACATAAAGTGCTGGTTCATAATAAGGAATGCCTTTTCTACCATAGCATAAAAGGAGCAGGGTATGTGTGTTTCTCGAAAGATGTTTTACAGCAACAGTGAGAGAGGTGTAGGCAAAAAAATAAATGTTGTTTGGCCTTGAGAAATCACAAGCCAGACATACTGGCTTTTGCTTATTATTTGTCTGGCACAAGCAGATCAGGGGAGGGAAGCATCCTACAAGTGATTAAAGTAGAAATAAAGTGTTGAAAATATGTGGAATATTTTTGTCCTCTGTCTGAGAAATTGTGATTTATTTACCTTAATTTACTGAGAAGGCAACATGACAGTTGTCTTATGCTGGCAAAATCATAGAATCATAAAATTGTAAAATAGCTTGGCTGGGAAGGTCATTGGTTTCCAACCCCCCTGCCATGGACAGGAACACCTCCCACTAGACAAAACTCAAAGCTCTGTCTAACCTGATCTTGAACACTTCCAAGGATAGGGCATCCACAGTTTCTCTACTTTGTTTTTCTCTGCTCTCACAGTAAAGAATTTCTTCCTACTACCTAATCTAAACCTACTCTCTTTCATCTTGAAGCCTTTCCCTACTCCTGATCACCTTGGTGTCCCTCCTCTGGAATAGCTCCAACAGGTCCGTGTCCTCCCTGTGTCAGGACCCCACAGCTGCATGCAGCTCTGCAGGTGGGTCTCACCAGAGCAGAGCAGAGGGGCAGAATCCCCTCCCTCACCTGCTGCCCACAGTGCTGTTGATACAGCCCAGGACACACCTGACTTTCTGGGCTCCCAGCTCGCATGGGCAGGTCACATCCAGACTCTCACCCACCAGCACCTCCAAGCCCTTCTCTGCCAGGCTGCTTTTTATCTGTTCATGCCCCAGCCTGTGTTGACACCAGGGGTTCCGTGACCCAGGTGCAGCTCCTTGCACTTGGTCTTGTTAAACTTCATGAGATTCCCATAGGCCACTTCTTGAGCTTATCGAGGTCCTTCTGGATGGCATCCCATCCTTCAGGTGTGGCAACAGCACCCTCAGCTTTGTGTCATCTGCAGTTTGCTGAGATTGCACTTATCTCACTCTCTGTGCCTGTGGTGAAGACATTAAGCAGTAGTGGTCCTAATGTGGATTCATGAGGGATGCCACTTGACACTAATCTCCATCGGGACAGTAAGCCATTGATACCATCTGGACGTGATCATCTAGCCAATGGCTCTTATACGGACTGCCCATCCATCAGATACATTTCTTTCCAATTTCGGAAGACCTTGTCAGAGGCTTTAGTGAAGTCCAGATAAATGAGATCTGTAAGCTTTCCTTTGTCCACTGATGTAGTCATTCCAACATAGAAGGCCACCAGGTTGGTCAGGCAGGACTTGCCCTTAGTGAAACTGTGCTGGCTACCCTGATCACCTCCCTGTCCTCCATGAGCCTTAGCAGAACTTCCAGGAGGGTCTGTTTCACGATCTTCCCAGGCACAGAGGTGAGGCTGGCAGGTCAGAGTTTCCAGGGTCTTCCTCTCTATCTTTTTTTTAAAAATAGGTACAATGTCAAATATCATGGAGAGTGGCTTGGCAATTATAGCAGCCAATCCTCTAAGGACTCCTACACATCTCATCAGGTGCCATAACTTATGTACATTTAGGTTCCTGAGCCTGATCTCTGAAAGGGGGAGGGACTTTGTCCTTCAAGTTCCCATTTTGTAGTACATCCACTCTAGAATTTTGGGAACTGAAGAGTGAGACCAAAAGGTTGTTGAGTACATCAGGCTTCTTGTTTATTGTTCCCAGTTTGCCAGCATTGCTTCCCTTTGACTTTTATCATCAGCATACACATAGAATATTCTTTGCATGCCATGCTCCTTGATCTTCCTGTTCCCGTCCCTACACAACTAGGCAGCATCCCCTTAGTATCCCAGGATACCTGTCCTTCCTTCCACTGCCAGGTCTTGACTCATCCATTCTGGTCTCTTGCCTTCATTTCCCAGTCTCTAACACATGGGGATTAACAGCTCTTGCACTCTATGGAAAATGTCTTCAAAGACTTGCTGGCTCTGCTCTGCTCCCTTGTTGCTGAGGACAGTTTCCCAGGGGATCACATTAATTAATTCCTTGAACAGCTAAAAGTGTGATTTCCTACTGTTCAGGGTCCTGACTTTATTTTTTACCTGACCCCTAACGCTCAGGACTGTGAACTCCACCATCAGACAATCATTTCAGCCCAGGCTGCCCCCAGTTTTCCTGTCACTGAATTTAACCTCAAAAGTATCTGCTGTAGTTTCAGAGGCTTTCAATGTTTGTCTGATATCCAAGGACATAAAGAGTGATTATTATCTGGGAAAGAAATGTCCGCTCCTATTTTAATTAAAAAGATGCTGTGTTTGTGCTGGAAATTACTTCAAAGTACAAATTAAATATGAAATTATATATGAAAGTTATAAAACATTTATGTTATGACTGTGAATACCTAAAAAGGAGAAAAATAATTTTTTGTTGTTTGTTCTGAAACTTTGCTGAGGACTGAAACATGTTTTGTTTCCCATATTTTCCTTATTTACAGCATGCAACTCACAGGTACTGTGGCATGAGCTAATAAAGATTCCTCTTAATCTCATGCCATCAGCAGCGGGGAATTTCTACTTATTTTCTCTTTTAAACTTCAGTCTTGTTTTTTTTCCTTTCAAGCAACACTTTGACAAAATATCCAACATAATGTCTGGGATTTTGACGTTGTTGTTGTTGTTATTACTTTCCAGGCCATGCGGTCTAGAGATGGTTTAGTGGTAAGGCCTGCAGAGGTAGCCCCAAGGAGCGCTCAGGAGTGACAGCTCCTTTGCCTCATAAATCAAGCTCGTTTAGCAGCCACTGCAGTTCATTTTTCCCCATGTGTCAGTCGTCAGCCTGGAGTTGCACCGTGCAACGACTTGAGATGTCAAACAAACCTGGGCTCTGACTCAGATGACGTCTGTGTCCCGGCACTAACGAGTCCAGCACTTGACACCTCACCTCTCTCCTTGTCTGTGGCTACTTCGTGGCTCTTGCCAATAACCCCACGCAGCCCTGGGTGTTCGGCAGTTCCCACTACTCCACAGGACACTTGCATGTTCCAGGGAAGCATCCTTTGTGCAGGAGGGAATGAGGGAAAAATCCGCATACAACAGGTCTGGCACATTGTGGGAAGTATTAAGTTTCTAACAGTGAACTTGAAAACTATAGGCAGTAACATCCTTACTTATCCATGGAAAAGCTCACATGCTTTTACCAGTGGTTAGCATGCTGTGGAAAGGCCAGTGGGATACAGTGACCTGTTAGCTGAGTGCACTTCTGAGAAATTGTCATTCCAGTTTCAGTGGAGAACTGAGTCATGGGAGAAGCCATTTCCCAAAACTCATAGGCTGAATTGTGATAGAACCAGAGTTAAAGCATCTTGCTTTTCGTCTTCTCAAGTGTTACTACTGCCTTTTAGCTACTTTCCAACTGTTGCAGATTTCTTCCTTTTTTGTTTCTTGGTGGCGTTCTTTAAATGAAAGGTGCAAAGTTATGCACCACCCATTCACTTATTGCCCCTTCTTCCAGGCCCCTCATGTCTCACCTCAGATTAATAGACTCATTCCCTTCTCCAGAGTTTAACTCAATCAAAATTAATAATTATTGTACAGCCCTTTGTCTGGCCTTGGCTGAAATTGTGACTTACTAATAATGACACGTCTGGACTGATGGAAAAATCAAAATACCTAAAAAACTGAAGTAAGGGGATGAACTTTAAAAAGGATCTCCCTCAGTTGAAGACTGTGACCTCACGGACGGGAACAGAAACAAGGCAGAGATGCTTAATGCTTTCTTTGTCTTCAAAACTGATGATGGGTTAAGGGGGTCCCAGTGCCCTGAGGTAAAAGACCATGGCTGTGAGAACATTAAATTCCCAGTTTACTGTGAGCTTGTGCAGGATCTGCTGCTTCAGCTGGATCCAAGTGTATGGGGCTAGTGGGATTAGATGGTGAGCACAGGTATTAGATGGTGAGTTGGACTAGATGATCCTTGTGGGTCCCTTCCAACTCTGAATATTCTGTGATTTTGTGATTCTGTGAAGGGAGGCTTAATCCGGATGTTAGGAAGAGGTTCTCCATGTAAAGGGTAGTTGGGCACTGGAGCAGGGAAATGGTCATGGCATCAAACCTGTCAGAATTCAAGGAGCATTTAAACAATGCTCTGAGCCAGAAGCAGCCAGAGTCAGAATCTGGACTTCAGTGATCCTTGTGGGTCCCTTCCAACTCTGAATATTCTATGATTCTATTATTTTTTTCTACATCTTCTTTTACAAGCCGGAGGTGCTCTTGTTCAAACATCTCTGGACTGCATTTTAGCTTTTTTTTAAGTTTCAGATTATTTTTAAAAAGCAAAATTCCTAGTGATACCGCTTAAAAGGTAGTTTGGACCCCTTGGCGAGGTATTGAAAATTTTCTAATGTAAAATGCTGGCTGTTACACTGCTGATTTACAACACCCCACCCTCTCTAAATCTTTGTGATAATGGCTGCCCTAGGTGGCACAGAGTAAAACCACAGCCCCCAAAGCGCATTACCTAAGGACTTTTAAATTCAGAGCAGCGCAATGGTTGAAGTATTGAGGGCTGATGTAATGTGTCTTCTGTTCAAAACCCTTGTGTGACTGATCAGCCTCTGTATGTCTTATCCCACTAATGTTCTTGTCCAAAATCACAGCTTGCTCTAAATGATTCTGGTGGGATGGCAGTGGCTGCTGAGGCTGTACCACATCACGCTTGCTAGTATGCATTTTGATCAAATGTGGGGAACATGTGATCTACAACTAACTAAATGTATAGTTTCTCACAGGTCCAGCTGAATCAGTGAAAAATGTTTGCTTGTCTCAGAATATAAACCTAGTGATTTGAAATTCAGGTTATTGATTATTGTTTAGGGAAAGGTACCCAGATTTCACTAGTGAGACTTTGTTTAGGGATGTTGTCAAGACATGCAGAAAAAAAATTAGAGATGCAAAAGCTCGGTTTGAGCTTCAATTGGCTACTAATATACAGGATAACAAGAAAGGCTTTTACAGGTACATTAATGACAAAAAAAGGGACAAGAGCAATCTCCAATCTCTCCTGGATAAGGAGGGCAACATCATCACTAGGGATGAGGAAAAGGCAGAGATACTTAATGATTTTTTTGCCTCTGTCTTTAATAGTAAAGACAGCTGCTTACATAATGAAAGGTCTCTTCAAGGGTCTCTTGATACAGTCGATAGAGTC
>WEKX01018866.1:21526-35080 GCA_013390025.1 Pitta sordida
TGCTTCTTTCAAAACCAAGATGCTCTTTTCAAAGGAAGGTGGATGTGTGTTGGACTTCTGCAGATAGGTTTTTGTAGCAGGGGAGCTGTAGGGGAGGCTTCTTTGAGAAGCTGTTGGAAGTTTGCCCCATGTCCATCAGAGCTGATGCCAGCCAGCTCCTGGTTGGATCTGCCACTGAGCCAACCAGGAATGATAATAATATTTAAGAAGAAAGGGGCAAGAAAAAGTTACTGGGCAGATGAAGATGGCCGCCAGAGAAAAGCAGAGTGAGACTATGTCTGCATCAATGCAGACACTGAGATCAGAGAAGGAGGGGCAGGAGGCGCTCCAGACACCAGACCTGAGGTTCCCCTGGAGCCCTTGATGAAGACCATGGTGGAGCAGCTGTGCCCCTGCATCCCATGAAGGACCACAGGGGTGCAGAGATCCACCTGCACCCCTTGGAGGAGCCCACGCCGGAGCAGGTGGATTCTGGAAGGAGGATGTGACCCCGTGGGAAGCCCATGTTGGAGCAGGATTCTGTCACAGATCTGCTGACCTGTGGGGAGGGGAGCCCATGCTGGAGCAGGATTTTCTTGGTAGGACTTGTGGCCTGTGGGACGCCTACGCTTGGAGCAGCCTGAGCCTGAAGGACTGCACCCTGTGGAGAAGTGACACGTGGCAGCAGTTCATGAGGGACTGTCTCCCATGGGAGGTACTCAATGCTGGAGAAGTTTGTGGAGGACTGTCTCCCATGGGAGGGACCACACAAGAATCAGGGGAAGGACTCCTCTCTCTGAGCTGCACCAGGAACAACAACTGACCATAACCCCCATTCCCATCTCCCTGCACCACTTTGGGGGAGGAGGTACAACTTGGAAGGAGCAGGGTGGGGGGAGGGTGTCTTTAGGATTTATTCTACTTCTCATTCTTAAGCTCTGACCCTATTAGTAATAAATTTAATCAATATCCCCACTTAAGAGTCTGGTTTGCCCGTTACAGTGATCAGTAAGGGATCTCACATGGTTCTTGTCTGAACCCATGAAACCCTTTGCTATATTTTCTGTCCTCTGCCTATTTGCAGGAGGGAGTGAGAGAGTGGCTTTAGTGGGTACCTGGCATCAAGCCAGGGGCAATGCAGTACCCGAAATACCATTGCATTTTGCTGTAAATTGTGTGTAAAGTGGAAGAAGAAGGTTGGTTGGTAAGCAAGAAAAACATTGCAGGCAAAACAACTTGTTCTCTCTTTATTTCTTCTGTCTTCTCACTGGGCAATATTTACTCTTGGGAAGTAACAGAAGTCTTTCCCTAAGCCTTCAAAAATTTATTTTCAAAGTGTCTAAAAAGGCTTTTTGTGTGTAAGATCTATTTTAACCTGTTGCACATGTTGTCTGCAGGAATATAAAATAACAGTGTTTTCAAAAATACACAAAGCAAAAGGAAAAAAGGTTAATTGATAAAACACGAAATAATTAAGCAAGGGTGCTGATAGACCATCTCGCTCTTCTGTGCCCACTTAACCTGTAGAAAGGGGAGTGGTTGGACAACAGCTCAGGTGGGGTCTGGGGAAGGGACACCCCAGGCGTCCTGTGAAGAAGAGCAGGAAAGGGCCTGTCCACACCTGAAGTTCCACAGACTTGGCTGTAGCTTTCAGGAAGCAGATGCTGAAGATACCTGAAGCCTTTTCTTCCTTCAGCCTGCACAGTGTATATATATGTATATATATTGCAGAAATGTGTTGTCTATGTGGGAGCTTTAACTACTGCTCTCTGCTGTTCTTGATTGGTGGTTTAATGGCGTGGGATCAAACCCTGATGAGGGAGTTTGGAGGAGAGGGGCTTTATGACATGGAAGACAATACTAAGAGAAGAATGCCAGGACTTCGGAGATCAAAGCGACGATCCAATATGAATTTACAGCTAAAACTCGTTTATCCGAGGTTCACACAGATCATATATAGCACATTTCTGCCAATTCCTGCTCACACAGCGGTTTGTACTTTGCAATTACAATCAAGACACCTGTTGTTTTCTACAAGAAGTCGTTATCAAAACATTCCTCTATTTCTGCTGTTCCAAGGCCAAGCTTGAACCGAGCCTGGGCCTTGTGCACTCTCTTAAAGGGCCAGCACCCTTTAGATTCTAACCACCTTTCTACACAATACCAGCACAAAAAAATAAGAGGACAAATTAAGGTATAAGTAGGTATTATAATGATCACAACAGTTTCAGAAACAAATTTCCAAGATGGACAGTGAGGTGCTTTAGAGAACTGGTTTTTTTAAGAGAGATCTTGATCAGTGTATGACCCAGGCTGGTGTTTCATGTATATAAGAGCTGAAAGTCAGGGTCAGGAGGGCCCTGATTTCCTTTTTCCTTCTTTGTGCTTTCAGCGCAAAGGTTTTAATACTGATATGTCCTTTTAAAATTTTTGAACTGTGCACGTAATTTTTTGTTGGAAGCGATTGTTAAATGTAGTTTATATTGGACTTGATGATAGTGCAGATTATGTTTTAAAATGGTGTTGATGAATGTGTCCTAATTGTGCAGGACATGAAACCATGAACATAAGGACATGACAGTTTTCATAATGAATACACGAAACACTCTAAGAAGTGTTTAAGTAAGTATTCAAAAATAATTCTAGTACCTTATCCTTGGTAGCAGTAGCATAAGAGGAGGGATGAAGGAGAGAACATAGTGCGGTTTGGGTGCTGTTTTTCATTTTAAGTTTTCTATGTTATCTCAGAAGAGCAAATTTGTTCTTTGTATTTGGTTATGTGGGATCTGAGAGCTCTTGAATAGTGCTGAAAGAAGAGACAGTTGTAAAAGTTGGTGCTTGCTGATGGTATTCGTATCTATTAAAAAAAAAATTAATTAAAACTTCTTATGTCTTTTGGGTAGCCTGGCTGGGACTCCTTGATCAGGGAGTTTCCCCCTGAGCCAGCTGGATGACAGCACCATTGGAGGATCCACCTAAAACCTCCTTAATTCCTGGGTGCCACCAAATTTGAAGGGGATACAGAATTTACCCTTTCCTGAATTCAGAAGCAGTCAAACAGTAACAGCACCTTTTGCATCAGAGAATGAATGTTGCTTCAATGTGGGAACTAGTTCATATTTGAGTTACATGTAATCCATGTGGATTTAATGGTATGACAAAAGCAATAACAGAATCACACTTTTCCTCCCCTCTCCTCCCCCAACTCTTTTTAATGGATCCCTGAAGAAAATCTTAGTGAGAAACAAAAATGAAGTGCTCTACTTAGATAAAACTTTGGTCTTCATGAATAAGAAATTAGAAAAAGACAAACCGCTCCAAAACTTCTTCCTGTTTAAGTTTGATTTTCTGCAGGTGTTCTGCTATTCTTTGAAGCATTGTTTCACTGCAGCTGAAGTTAGATTTCTGTAAAATCTGTTTTATGCGTGAGTGAGGGGTGTGTGATGAGAAGTGATGGATGAATCCATGAGACCATCTGGACAGTAGGCTGCCACCTCACTGCTCTGAGCCGTGGCTGCCCACTGTGCCCCACCTGTCCTGCAGGCTGGACTCCTCCAAGGGCCAGAGCAGCCCCCAGACAAGGGCCTGGATAGTGGAAGGCCGAGACCCTTTCACAGCACAACCCAAGATTAAGGCTCTGCACCAGCTGCTTGTCCATTGGCACCATCACTGGGTGGGACGCTGTGTTGTGTTGTTCAACAAGTGTTGTTCATGACTGGCTTAATGAAGGCAGAAACTACAATTTTACTTGGAAGATAATGTTCTTTTTAATTTAAAAAACCCTATATTGTTTCTTCCTTTTTTTTTTAACCATTTGTGTTTAGTGTCACTGAAGCGCAGTCCTGTCATGAGCTTGATTTAAAATGTTAACATTTGGTCAAGAGAGTATTAGAGAAGCCCTGTCTCCTCTTGTTCACCTCTATTAATAGTTTTATTAATATTAATATTAATAGTTGCTCTATGCCTTTTGTTTAAAACTGGATATGTAGAAGATGACAGCCGGGCTTTATATGAATGGATTTCTCTCAAACAGAAATAATCAGCTGTCACGTGGCTCAAGCACTGCACCAGAGACTGAAAGAGGAGCTTCAGGAGGAAAAGGCATATAAAATAAATAAATGTGGAGATTGAAATGAAACCTCTTTCTGACAGGAGCAGTGCCTGTGTTTTTGTATAGAAGAATAGAGAGAAATTGTTACACTTGTAGGTTTGACTAATCTTTTCCATTGAACATTCGTGTATTTTTTGTGACACTATGCCAAGCAAGGAGGCAAATGAGACAGGGAAGATTTATGGAAGCAGGTATGACATCACTGCAGTGTTGAATGGGTGCTTCCATCCAGATCTGTTTGTTGCAGACTTTGAGAGGGGATGATCTTTAGGGGACTGTGCTCTGGTGCTGATAACCCAACCCCCACCTACCCTCATGAAATTTAAATCTCTTCCTTTTCTGCCGCAGTAGTCACAGGGCTCACGCACGGCAATGAAATGCCTTTGATATATTGCCTACTGTGTAATCAATAGCAAGAACGTTCAATGTACATGCAATGACAAGGGGCAAAGCAGTAGTTATGGGAAGGGAAGGGAAGGTGACAGCTGTAACACCCCTGGCCTCCTATCCTCCTGGCTGTGCTTGCCTACAGGACGCCCACAGAAGGAAAACGCGTGATTGAATAATGTTTGCACAGGAACCAACTGTAAATCCCTTGGGCAGCACAGTTAGGATGCAGTTTGTCAAGTGCATCTCTTGTGACTGTACTTCTAACGAGAGCTCTGCTGATGTGTTTTTCATCTAGCAAAAACTACGTTGCCTTGAATTCGCCCTCCAGTCGAAAACTGACTGCAAGGATTCTATTGAATTGTTGAATAATTTTATCTAATGCATAAGTAATGCATGCTGACTTACTTGAGAGTTGGTTCTCTTTCTTACTGAGAAATATTTACATTTTTATTAGAAAAAGTTAAAAAATCCCTGCTAGTAAAGACTACAACTCAATACAAGGTTTCACTTTCATTTTACTACTCTTTAAAGCTGTATTTGTGCCAGAGCTTCTTCATTTATTTACAAAATGAACACATTATTTTCAAAATTATTTAGAAAATGACTTCTTCATTTATTTACAAAAATGAAATTGTGTTTTCAAACTATCTGAACCTTTGAAAGCTGGTGACTTTTGTCTCTTCGATCCTCAGAATTTGCATAGATGGGCAAATAAACAGCCACAGGCATGTAGTGAGTTTTTGTTTAAAACAAGCAAAAGCCCTAGAGATCTCAAATGTCTGAAAAATTAACATATTTTTAGCTTTTTCTTTTTTGGTGTGAATAATTGCATTAACATAATCAGAGAAGAATATGGGTGGCTACAAACTCTTTTGTTCTTGACATCAACTGCTGCCAGACAGAATACTGAAAAGAGCAGCTTTCTAGGATTTTACCGGGAAGATAGGACTGATGTCACCTTTCATGTCCCGCATAATGCCTCAAGATCTTGCTGTAGTTTGCTCCCTAAGTATTAAGGGCTAGTGCCAGCTATCCAGACTTCTTGTGAAAGTGAGGAGGAAACCATACTATTAAGAAGGAATAGCCAAGCACTTGTCCCTGGGTATTTAATGACTGTGGCCTTTCTTCTGAGGATTTGATCTCCTCTCTCCAGCTCAGTGGGGTCCTGGCCTTGCTAGAGAGCCTTTCCCTCTGGCAGTCCTGCCGCAGCAGAGTTGCTGTGACATGACCTGATCCGAATGGCAGAGCACGTCAGCCTCCTGTCATTTTTCCACTTGGCATGCTGCAGTGTTGTACTGTCTACTCTCAAAATGAACAGTAAAGTAAGCAGACTTGGAAATGTGTTTTCCGACATACAAATTGGTCTCCCTTGGGAAAACAACTTTGCTGTCAAAAGAGAGGAGGCAGATAACTGTCTGTTTGCTCTCTGTGGGCCGTCAATGCCACTTAAATACCATAATGACCTCCTAAGTCCTAGATTATGGAACATTTCTCCAGAGGCTCAGCCAAAAACACAGAAAGAACTGGCTCATTCCTAATAAGGCTGTGGTAGTGCTTTTGAGGGAAATCAAGCTTCCCATATGAAGATGAATCTTTAAGCTTTAGCAACAGATTGGTTCTTGTTTACAGCTCCCTTTAAAAAATGTATTTTGGGGCTAATTATTTAGTAGTCAAGGAATGAGCTTGTTTAGAGATTTAGAAGGAAAATGCGTCCCAATATTTTTGTGGGTTCTTGATGTTAAAAAATTGGTAGTGGATATGGGAACAGAAATCCACTTTAGTACAGTGGTAAGTGTCCCCACCTGGTGGGTGGGAGACCCGGGTTCGATTCCCGCCAGGGAGATAGTGTTAAGAGTTGGACTTGATGATCCTTGTGGGTCCCTTCCAACTCAGAATATTCTGTGATTCTGTGATTCTAAGGAGACAGGCACATCTGAATAATCAAGAAGCAGAATGCAGAAGGGAAGGGACTATGAGCACCTCTGTGTTGCTCTCAGTACAACAAGGCAAATGAGGTCCAAGCATTGCCTTGGATGCGAGGAACTGAGCTTTGTAGCCTTCTGAGAGGAGCAACTGCCAAACTCCGTGGTCCTTGTCTTCACACCAAGGGCAACCAGAGGGAGAGAAAGGATGCTCAGGAGTAAAAATCAGGCCCTTTTTACCCCTTTTTTGCCTTACCACCTGGGATGGCTTCCAGCTGGAGGGCAGTGCTGAAGTTTAGGAACTACCCTAGAACAGCTGCTATGCTTGCTTGGGATTGCAGCAGTAGATATGTCAGTAGCACAAATTTCTGTTTCCCAGCAGGGTCTTGACAGATTTTGGCAACAGCCAGGAACGTTAATTACTCTACTGAATGGTTTCTTAAATTTTGAGGAGACCACACAGTAGTTTGTTATTCCATACCATGTTTCTATTTATAGTCTTAGTGCTGAAAACAGAACTTAGGTGCCAAGATCTCTGCATAGTCTTCTTTGGTTTATATACAGATATGGTGCTTCTGGTCTTCTCTGAGTTTATTGTATCAAATGTGGTGAATAGAAGGAAGTCATCACACCAACAGTGGTGACATAATAGGACCATTGGGTGCTGCATTGAATTTTGCATCTCTCCAGCATCGGAAGCTTGAAGTGCCTAAAAAAGTGGTTGTGTGACAAAACCTGTGCATGGAGAATTGTTGGTGTTTCGCTGAACTCATTAACACAGCAGACCTGCAGCAATGTCACGAGGCACAGAATTCCCACAGCACACATGGAGCATGAAACATAGCACTAGTATTTCTAGCATTTCTCACAGGTATATTTGCTCTCTGAGCTCATGTTGTTGCTGAATATAGTCTACACAGCCTCCATCACTCTTGTCACAACTTTCTCCCAAGAAAACTCAACACTCTCAGAAAAAGTCCTAAGCCACAGAAATCTTTGAGCAGCTCTTAGCAATGATGAAAATCTCGTTCCCTTCTTGCTGTCTTACACGGACACCTGGTAACAAGAAATTGAAATGTAAAAGCCAGTGAAATCTCATCAAGCACATCTAGGGATCTCAGAAAGGCTTCCTGGTGCTTGCTGGGGGAAGGAAAACATTTCCATGGGGATGGAGTAGGGCAACTGAAGTCAGATTTATTCCAAGACTGTGTAGTCAGGTGAAAATGTGTATTTAAATGTGAACGTGCCTCTGTAAAGATGGTGAGTGCTCAGTTTCATAGCTTCCACATTCTATTCTGTTCCTTTCTGCTTTATGAGGAACAGCAAGCAATGTAGGCATGACATGCCTGCCCGTTTGAAGCATTGCAGTAGCCTATCTGACCTCAGAAGACCTGTCACGGTGCAGCTTTTGCCGGAGGCTATATAATGGATGGGTTATTCTCAATGGGAATATGAGAGTCACAAATCATTTCCACACAGAGACCTGAGAAATCACATTATAGACTTAAAGGCCAGTGGAAAGTCAACAAAATGCCCTTGGGCCTGTGAAAACTTTTGTCATGGATCAGAGAGATCACTAAGTTTGAGACAAATAGATGTGGCATTGGAAATTGTTTTTCTACTTTTGCATTGAAACATTTTTTCTCAATATAAAAGTAAATACTTGCCATTTTTGCTGAGATTATCTGTTTGTTGGGCTAGCAAAAGACCGTGTCCAAGGCTGGAGCCTCAGATTTACTCCTGACCTTCTCCATGGAAGCAGCCACAATGTCTGGGCAGACTTACATTCACAATTTGCTTCTGACTTGTGTGCTTGACCTTGGCCCATCTCTGGGGCCCTCCTCCCAACCATGCTGTCTCTGATGGTCCTTGGGAGTGGGTACTGCATGCAAAAGTTGAGTACACTGAGCAACAACCAGGAATTAATTTGTCTTTCAACATGGGAAAAAAAATAGACTTATTCATACCAGTTTCTAAGAGGAAAGCCAGTCTTAATCCTAATGCAGAGTATATGCAATTCATTATGCATTTTGGTGAAATTCAGAGTGTACCTTGCTGTGCAGGCCAGCTGCTCGTTTATAAAATTGATTATGCATTCTCTAAAGCCATCTCTAGGGAGCAGCTAAATTGCATCCATTGCCACCAAAGTCTTTGATATCCCTGTGGCTGAAGAATATTCATAATAACCAAGAATATAAAAGAAACAGGCTGTGTTCTGATTTTTGACGTTTGCCAAATTTTGCATGCCTCAGAGAGTTTCAGGAAAATGTGTAACTGTCCTTAACCTCACAGCAGGAGCACCCCAAAATGTCTTGGAGAGTGAAGGCTCCTTCTATTGTAAAAGAAGGTAAGAATTAATGCTGCTTTAATTTTTTTCCGCTATAATATTCAGGTGCTTGGTTGAGCCAATAACACACTGACTCTTTGATTCTGTTGTTTCAGTCTGACTTCACTGTCAGCTCTGTGAAGTGTAAAATGGGGACAGAGAGGAAGGAACATTCACCTTGCTCTAAGGCCCTTCCTTTTAGGTGTGAAGTCCTGGGGGGTGGGGGCAGATGTTGCAGAAAAGGCTGAGAATGGTGGACAGCACACAGCCCTGAGCTGAGCTGAGCTGGAAGGTACTGAGCTGCCTGTTTTGGGGTACCAGGGGTTGTACCGGACACAGGGACATCCTGCTCTTCCCAGCTGTGACCGGAGCTTTTGAGATGGGTGTGTACATTGCTTTTCTCTGAGGAAGGAAGATGAGAGGAAAGGGGCTTCTGCCCACCTGGCAGTGCTGTAAGCACCTCTGAGATAAACTGCGCTCCCAGACTGTCTTCCAGTCAGCGTTAGGACTGAGTGTTCGAATCGAACTTTAAGAGAAGGATTTGTAGACAACCATCAGTGCTTCAAATGCCTCATGAATTGGTGGTGATAATGCCGTGTGAAAGGCAAGACCTGGCAGATTGGTGTTCACTCCATATATCAAATAGCTGGGAATAAAACTGCCTGAACTTTGACTTTTCTGCAATTGTCTGGCACAATTTTTTTTTTTTTTTGAACTTATATTTCATGAACTGTTCACCTTCTCCACAATAACAACGCCTCTATACCAGTGTAGCTGAACATCAGAACGTAAAGCAGATAGTTCTTACAAGTGGATAATGAAGAAAATGCAGAAGAATTAAAAGGCTGCATGGATTTTTCCCATCTTCTAGTTTTAAATTCACTTAAATCTTGTGTTTCACAGCAATCTTGTAATTAGAGGAATTATAGCAATAATTGAGTGACAGTCTATGACATATGTTGTTTATGCTTGTCATAGACTATAGTCTTTGGCTTTCAGGAACTGATTTCAGATGGTGTTTTTCAGCTCAGAGGAACTTCTATGAACTTATGAACTTATATGAAAATATAAGGTTGATGGGGCCACAGTGGGGGAAGTGCTTGTATCTGGGTCTCCAAAGAGGAATTTTTGTGTTTGTGAGAGGGCATTGGGAACTGATGAGTGTCCCAGGGATGTTTAGAATTTGTGTGTTTTATTTCAGTGACTGTTTAATGTGAACACAGGATGCTTACACTGCTTGCTTTATCACTCCGTACTCCGTCTGAGGAACAACCTTGACTACCTGCTTCTTTCAACCAGCACATCTGCAGCTCTTTCACAAGGGACAGTTTCAGACTTATGGGGTCAGAAGTGGGAAAATACGAGTACTGATGTGAGCTGCACCCTAAGGAGATGCATGTCCATTACCTAAATTTTTTCCTGTGTGCTCTGTTGTGCCGGTTTTGACAGGGATAGATAGAGTTCACTCTCTTCACAGTAGCTAGCATGGGGCTGCATTTTGTTTTTGTGCTGAAAACAGTGTTGATAACACAGGGATGTTTTAGTTACTGCTGGGCAGTGCCTGCACAGAGCCAAGGCCTTTTCTGCTTCTCACCCCACCCCACCAGTGAGCAGGCTGGAGATGTACAAGATGCTGTGAGGGGAAGCTGGATAACTGTTTCTAATATCAGAGCTTTTTTATAGTTTTCTTGCTTAAACATTGTTACTGTTCAGAAAAAAAGAAAGCATCCTAAGACAGACAGACACCCCTTGGGCCAGGTCCACCTGAAGTCTGGGAAAAGACAAAGTCAAGGTACAAATCTTACAGCACAAAAATGACCCCCATTCAGGTTCAGACATGGTCCATAACTATGAGTGAAATGGGAACTATCTGTCTAACTTCATCATATTTGAAGGTTTTCACATTTCATCTAGGTAGGTCAAGGCCATTGTATTCTCTTCAATTCAGACTCAAGGTAACAGTGGAATGGAGGCTTTGAACACACAGGGATATAGGTTTAGTTGAGGAAGGGTCTTTAGGACCCTTAGGGGAAAATAAGAGCCTAATATGTGTTTGCCTAACTTTTTAGATGCTGTGATTTCTATGTCTCAGTGTTAACAGGTTGGGGTTTCATAGTTGCTGATTGCAGAGACTAAATTTTAGCAATTGGATTATCCTTTTAACCTCTCTCTGTGCCTTCTCTGTAGTTACTTGCACTTGGCAGTGCAAGCTTTTAACATAGGAAGTAGAAAAATATCTCAATATACTCCAGTTGTTGTTACTACAATCTCATTTTTCTTTCAGCTGTCAAAAAGAACTAATCCACTACGAGTCAAAAACATGTACTGAAGATTCGTGCTTCTTTCCATTACAGCATGGTCAAATGCCAATCTGTTCCTTTGAGGATTCTTTTGAAGATTCTAAGCTAGGTAGGAGTTTGATTTTACTCTTTCTTGACTTCTGTTTACACCATATTAGTTCACTGAAAGCTATAGGAGCTTGGTTATTAGCAAAATAGAGCACTGTGTCTCATTGTTCTGTATTCTCAACACAAAACTATTTCTTTAGTCCTGATGCATTTCTGCAGACTGTTTAGCAGTGGTACTTTTAGTGTAGCAGACCTGCAAGGGATTGAGTGGGGTGCAGGAAAGGAGGAATACTGATGAACCTGCATCAAAGGAGACATGTGTGTGGCTGGGTTAGTGGTGTGTGCATGTGTCATTGACTTGAATATCTGCTGCAGTTTTCTAGATCATGTCACTTTGAAGTGAAAAGTGTACAGCTGTAATTCAGACTGTATCAGTGATGTTATTGTATTTTAACATTTATTATGATTTGAGGATGACTTTAAGGAGGACTAAACTCTAGCTGCACAGTGTTATGGAGACCACATAGTCCTTCAAGCCATTTTCATATCAGGAGTGTCTTATCAGGAAATTCTGGCACTGGAGGTGGTGGAGTCACCATCCCTAGAGGTGTTTAAGACAAGGTTGGATGATGTACTTGGTGGCATGACCTAGATATTAGGGTAGTGTGTTATAGGTAGGATGGTGTGTTGGTAGCAGGATGGCAACAGGTTAAGTAAGAGGTTTGGCTAGGTTAGGTAATAGGTGATAGGTTGAGCTTGATGACCTCTATGGTCTTTTCCAACCTTAGTGGTTCTGTGATTCTGTGGTGAAAGTTCAGCCTCAGTGATCTGTGAGGGTCCTTGTGGTTCACTCCCAGCAAGTGGAACTTACCACAGATTTCCTCAGATCAATTTGGTTTTGTGTGGTAGACCTACCAAAAATCTTCAATAGGGGAACACTTGGCTTTTGAGCCCTCTATGGTTCTTGGCGCAAGTTAAGCTTCCAGAGTGGGGAGCTGGTGAAGATGTAGGGAGGGAGACGGGACAACATTGACAAGACTCAGCAAACAGCGTGCCACTAAACTGAATATGCTGGAACGGAAAAAACTCACTCCCCAAAAGAATGCTCCCTCTCCCTGCTCTTCTGCTCATTCCCCAAATCAGTTATATTAGGCTGAAGGCAGGCACATACTTCTGCTTGAAGTCTTTGGCTGTGAGCCTCTTCTGTGTTTCTGAGCAAGATTAATGTCTCTCTCTCTAACGTTTCTGCCAAACATCAAGGGAGGATTTGTACCCAAGTATCAAAACATCTTTGCATGCACAGTATTTGGATCTGAAAAGGAGGGAGGGATGTCTGCCACTTGCAGAGAAAAAGAACAGATCTAGCTTTGACATGCAAATGTTTGGTGTCTAGAAAAAAAACGGATGCAAGCACTGATATCCAGGAACAACACTTCTGTACCCAAATGTCTTGTGTCTAGACTTTTGCCAGTTGAACAGTACTACTTGCAAAGTTAGGGATCACAAGTCAGATGGGCATGAAAAGTTCCAAGTGGAGGATTTGAGCAGAAATACAAAATTAGGTGTTATGGTCATCTTGGAATTGGGGCATATATTCTTCTACCTGAGGGTGTTTTGTTACTGCTGGCTGTTATGTTTGCTATGTGCCCGGATACTTAAACTGGGCCTTTCCAGAACATGGAAATGCTGTTATCTGCCGTTTAAAGTGGTACTTAGGTGCCTAATGTCCTTTGGGATCTTCTGAGAAGTCTTAATCAACCCAATCTTTTTAACTGCAAGTCTTGTAAATTTATTGCTAAACTGCAAAAAAAATAGGACTGTACAAAGACCCTGATCTCTTTCAAGGCTCCTCTCTTTAGCCTCATTTCTAATTAACTGCTGTGACACTTCAAATGAGGAAATCTGATGACTCTGTGCTGCTCAGTGTTTGGCAGTAGCAAGTTTTCAAACAACATGTTTCTATTATTTGAAGGCCAGGCATCACTGAGCAGAACAGACTTACTTGCAGTAACCTTTTCTAAAATTACCCTGCTAGTAAATTAGTCTCTCAGCAGAATTGTACCAGACCTACGTGCAGTCCCACGCTGTGCTGTCTTCTGATTCAACACACACTTGGTAAATTCACAGTTTGAGCTTTGGACTTACATCTCACCCATTCATGACTGCTGGGAGACGGTGGGGAAAACTACCTCAAAGAGTTTATAAGAGGGAAAAATATTATTCTATTAGAAAAGAAAATCAACCCAACCCCCTCAGTCCCACTTATGAACCAATGCTGTAAATTTTCTTCTTTGCCAACTCCTTCTTGCAAATCACAGTGCTGTGCCAGCGTGCACTGTGCATAATAACACTCTGTAAGGGTGCAAGTACACAAAACCCTGTATTTCTACTTGTTTTTTTGGGTATTCAAACAAGGTGCCTCTGCAGGGTGTATCAGGAAGTAGAAGTTCTTTGAATGAGTGTCGTGGTTTGACCCTG
>WEKX01018867.1:9490-31879 GCA_013390025.1 Pitta sordida
GTTTCTGTCTCTGGGCTCCAACACATCAGCAGTGTTGTCCAGTTTTTACCTCTCCATCTTCAGTCTTGATGCTTAGACGGATTCTGCGGTCCTGGTTCTCTCTCTTTGGTCCATAGGTTTTCACCATGGTCAGTCCAATTCACAAGCAGCAGCGGGATGCCTGGAAGAACATCTCTACCCCTTCTCTCGTAGGCCTGGGGGCCTTCAAATCTCTCAGCCTCCCGACGCAGGTTCTGAGCTGGCACACTACATCTTACTACTGAACTTTTTTTTCTTCTCTCCCAAGTATGTTATTCTGCAGAGACGCCTGCCTTTATCTCTAACTTTGAAGGCCATGGCAGCACGGACAGCTCAGGCAAGAGCTGAGCTGTTAACCCCCTCGCTACCAGAGCAGCAGAAAAAAACCCCTAAACCATAACAGGGGGTGATATGATTGATATAGAAATACTTTATCATGTATTTATGTAAAGAATTAAAATAAAAACAAGATTATGACATTGATAGTTCCTGCATTACAATACCTCTGGTACTTTCAAGATATCTGAACTTTTGTCTTGCTGGTTGATGGACGTTTTGTCTTGCCCAGTGCTTTAGCGACAGGATCTACCAGCTCTATGTTGCTTTACTTCTGTGACAGAGCAATAGGTATATTGGAATGCTGCCTTCAGGACAGTGTGGAAATCTAGAATGATGGCTCTGGATTTTGAAGTTCTATTTGTCGGATTTTTGTTTTGGTTATATTTTTTCTTTGTTGCACACAACAAATTCAAATGAAGAACAGGAGTTCAGAAGGTACAGTTCCTATCTAAGTATCTGAAAACCGGAGGGAAAAGTATCCAAAGACAATACTCATGTTTTAAAGATGTCAGACAATCAATTAGCAAATATATTCCAGGAAAATTTGGAATCCTGTGATTAACAAGATTTACCTATTCAGTCTTTAATGGTTGTATTTTATGATACCTGCATTTCAGAATTCCATATTTTAAATCCATATAATTTTCAATCAGGTCATTCCATTGTCTCAATTTAAAACATAAAGATTTCAAAAATATTTGATATATGGGCTTCTTTCTGAGTCAGATATTTAAAACAAGTTCTTTGTGTGAAGAAGTTCGCTCACTGGTTATTCATTCTAGCCCATGAAACTGTAATTAATCTTCTGAAATACTGTCACACTGCAGTCTCCACCCCTATCAGTTGCATCTTCTCAACTTTTTGCCCTTAAATGGCTGAACTTCAGTTTTGGGGTATTTTATGTTAAACATAGTTTCTACTTCCATTAATGTTAGGCAATGTTTTAGTGTGTTCTGATTCAACACAATGTGGTATATAATCTACCTCACTTGAGAGGAAGACTTTTTGTCTCTTAGGTGTTCCCATACTGATTTATCTGCCTGTATTTTTTCCTGCCTCCCTGTTTATGGCAACCTACGCAAAACAGGCCTGTAGCTCGTTTGCCTTGCACTATATTTTTTTGAGAAGCAGAGCTCTTTCCAAGTAGTGCAGAACTTGCATTGTCTCTGTACTGTCTTCCATGGTAAAGTGATGAACCCATGGAAGCTCAGAAAAGATTGGTTTGTCCTGTAACAGTAAAAATATCTCTTCTTTTAAGGAGCAGAGCCAGATGTGGAATGAAAGGGGAAAAAAACCTGTCCTCCTCTTCCTTTTCCTTCTCTTCCCTCCTGCTGCCAGTCCCAAGCCGTGCTACTGTCAGTGGTCGTAGCTGTGCTGGGACGTGCATTGATGCAGGTCAACAGCAGAAGGTTCTCTGTGGGCCTATCCCAGACCTGCAGACCACTGTGTTGATGGAATGGTAGCGGTGATGAAAGCTGCCTCTAGCTTGTAATATTAAGTATGGACAACCTTTGTTCTGGCTAGTTGCTTTTTCCTTTTGTAATTGAAATTGTTAGACTTAGAAAGTAATTGATAATGACAAAAGCGACTATATTTCAGTTCCTAGAGTTCATTGTATTTTAGCTTGTATAACTTCCAAGGTTTTATTCTTCCATGGAACCAACCTCATCTGGAAAATACATTTACTGAAGAATCCTCTGTTTATCCAAAGGCTTAAAATCAAAGGAAAAAGTCCCCTTCTGTTGGTTTTTGTACTGTCATTGACTTTTTAGTATAGATATATGAGAGAAATTCAGACAAGCAGTACTCTTAAAATTCTAGAAGTGTTTAAATCTATAGTTTCAAAAGTGTTTCCAACTTCTTTTTTTAAGTCTTTAGAAGGCTTTGGGATAGAAGTGTTTTTCACTATTTTTATGAGACTGTTCTTGAGAGTCAGGTAATTTGTTGTAAAAAATATAAGAAATATTGAGAATGAGGAAAGTTATTCATCCCATGAACCATGTACCTCTTAATACTTACCCACTACAGCCTTTGATCTTTCATAAATCAGCCCAGGATGTCAGTGTGTGAACAATGTTGTCTAATAGGTAATTTCAAACACACTGAAGATGTTTATGATGGGTAGCTAGATTTCAATTCTATAGTATTCTGGCTTTGCGCAGAAAACTCTGCCACTGGGTACCACAGAGCTTAATAACAAGTTTATGTAGTCAAAATTTGTCATTTCTGACATTCTCATCTTGAATTCTTTAGAAATCTTCAAAATTCTTCAGAAACCTATTTTTAAAACAAAGATTATTTGTCTTTTCTTAATTTAAAATTAATGTAAGCATTAAAGCAGTACTAAATGTATGTTTTGGTGTGCATGGCTGTTGACAGCTTGAATACAGTACTGTAATAGCTGGTTTGATCTGTGTAAGCTCTGAGGCCAGAGAAATGCATTTGTATAAGAAATCATTTCAGATTCAAAATATGAACATACATGAAATTAAATTGAAATGGCTAGTGATGAAAAGCATGACACTTGAAATATCAACAAAACATGAAGTGTCAAAAGCTCAAAATTTAAATGAAGACAGTCTTCTACCATTTTATTTTCTCACTCTTCAAGTCCTTTTTTTTTGTTTTCCACATTTGAAATTATGCAATAAGTACCATGTGGTGGTTATGGTAGACGTTACTTCTGTGTAATGGAAAGTAGTTTATCCATTCTGTCCCATCTCTCCTTTAAAATCTTGATATCTCTGCTGCCTTGTGGTTTCTTCTTCTCTAGGGAGTATCTCCATTATAGATTGTGTGTCTTGTGCAGTGAACTTGCCCCACATACCGAAGCCAAAATCATCGTCTTTGTGGAGAATGTGTAGATTCCTTTTCATGACTGTAATATTTTTGGGTACCTATATAATCATGTATGTTATACTAAGCTGAGAATGAAGGGCAGAAAGAGTATTGCATGCTTTAAGTAACTATAAGCAGGAAAAGTGTATTTGGTATTTATAGTTCAGCTGTGGGGAAACAACCACTGAATGAAAAATGTGAAGATCTTTGTGCACTTACTGGCTAATGGATGTCGGGCAGCGTGGTGATTTGCCTGCTTTATGGTTATTGAAAAATAATATACAGTGATTATGCAGATTTGACACCCAAACAGTCTATGGGGAATAAGCATAAATGTATGTGGGGGGAGAAAGCTATAATTCATTTTCAGCATAATTCTGATTCAAAGTGGAGCTCAAGTAAACTGTTCTCCAACAGTGGTGAAGGGACCACTTGCAACCTTGGCATTGTGCTCTCTTCCACCTGATTTTACAAAATAGGCTCATAGATAAGCTCGTAGGACTTACAGCATACATGATAGTTTATACAGCTGTTGCAATGAGCTCAGTTGCTCTGAGAATGTGCATGCTGGTGTTGTAAGAAAAAATAAATTTAATCAACATCTAAAGTGCAGGCACCCAAATGAGTGGCTTCCATTTCCAAGAGACTCCCTTCCACTCATGACTGTAGGTATTATGAAGAAATAGAGATATACTGTTAGTAATGTGATGGTATTGAGGAATTTCTGCCTAGGTTTAAGAGTCCCCATTCTGATGCATAGACACCAGTAAAAATACAATTCCTCCTTCTGACAAGTGTTCAGTGTAAAAACAGGATTAGAGACCATTTTCACCTTTAACTTTAAAATCATCACTGTACTGGAGATCATTACAGTGCAGCTCAGTGTTGAGTTTGTCTTTGGAGGGGAGTAAAAAGCAAACTGTGGGGTGGTTTTAGAGACAGAAAACTAACACATTATATGCATGGACAATTGCAGCTGATAGTTATTATCCTGGTGCCAATTTACATCTAATAGTGTGGCATACATTTTCCCTTTTAATACTTTCAGGAAATATCTAGAATATCAGCTGAGGACAGCCAAATAAATAAAAAAGTTTGTTGGCTAACAAAGTTAGAGTCCATTTCTTACCCCATAATACTGACTCATGAAAAGGCAATGACAGAAGGCTATTCCATTCACAGATAAACCTGCTCTCTGGGGCAATGTCTGTGACTTCAGGGGATCTGAGTGGGATAAGGGACAGGGGTCAGCCTTAGGCATGTGGAGTTAGGCTTCTTCAAATGGGCAGCATATGAATGAAGGTGACTGATGGATTTATTTTGTGTATGAAATTTCTTGAATTCAAAGCTGTACAGTGATGATGAAAGACATACTAGTCTTCACTCTGGACCTCTTGAAGTTTTCATTTGTTTATGTTTACCAGTAGGTTTCTACTAATCAGAACAGTAGAAGTGAATCCAGATTATTGAGTGGAAAAGTATCCCCTTCCCTCCTTAAAAAGGAAGTCTAAAATACTTTCTTTTTTTAACAGTCTTCTGTGACAGAGAAGTGAGGGAAGAACAAGGATGCCCAGTTTGCAGTAAGCTGATATATATTACAGTTTCCATCAAGGATTTTAGAGTGTGCAGTGTTTGGCTGTTGCTTAGGTGTTACATTGACCAAAAAATGCATAGGTAGTAATTTTGGCATTCTTTTCTTAGGGCATTTTTCAGTAATGAGAAAGAAGTGCTTGCTGATTCAGAAAATGTTGCTTACTAATTAGACAGTCTGTCACTGGTCATGACACAGTATCGTGTCGCTTCTGGATATGGCCTGGGATGGCTCTCTCCTCGGCACTGGGGCCATGGCATTCACTTACTTACATGGAAAGGTGTATTTGAGCCACTCTAGTCAAAGGTTAAAAGCCAATGTATAAAGCCAGTCATTTAACTGCTCGGTTCCTTAAACACATTGTGCCCCCAAGGACTCAAATCTTGTGTTTGCAGTTGGACATCTGCCAAGAGCTGTTCATTGACACTCTAGGTTTATAGTTATAATAAAAAGGACATGTGTGTACCAATAACATATTATATGTCTGAGTTAAAGGTGGATGTTGAGGGCAAGATTTTCAGTAGTTTGCTATCTGGAAGCTACTAGTTGAGTATCTAAGTAAATACTATAGGGCTTTTCCAAGCCTGCAGTTGCTATTGTTGACCTTTTGAAAGAGTGGCGCATTTTACCTCTGACTGAAATACTTGTTTTTGTAATAATGAAATCTAATTTAATTGAGTTACTAATAGAGGCTTTTGCATATATTCAGGAAAAAACTAGGACACAGCCAAAACCTCATCACGTGTGATCATGCTAACCTTGACATTCATACCAAATGATGCATGGGGGTGCATGACTTAGTTTGCTGTTGGTTTTTGAAAAGGGGGAAGATGTGGCCTCTATGTGTGAGGACAAAGACAAGCAGTCCTGTCATTCTTAATTAGTTTTGAATCATTAATATTTTTCCTAGAGGATGAATAATGAAGAATTTTAGTTTTCCTTTCAGATAGTAGTTACAAGCAGTAAGAAGCTTCTGTTATCCTCTGAATTTTTGCATGTTTGTTTTTTGGTATCTTAGGTGCCTTGGGATTGTGAATACGAGACAAGTAACAGTCAATATGCAAGATAGAAAAGGAATTGCCATATGTTCTTTGAAATGAAAACATTAAAAAATAAGGCAAATGTATACACAAAATAAATTTGAAGTGTTGCAGGTGTTTAATTGAAGCCAAAGTGTCAGTTTATTAGTTTTCTGAAATCTTTGCTGGAACAGTAAACACTGCTTTTTCATCTGTAAGCTGCCATTTTTTTCACCTTCCTTTTTTCCGAGATGATCCAAAGTGATTTTGATAATCCATTCCTAGATAGCTAAAGCATAAACTACGGAAATGATTATTCTTATTTTTGATAGTTTTATGTTTTTTCTTGGATGTAGAAAATTAATACTGAGTAATGGATTGAGGATATGCAAGTTGTCACTAATGTATTGTTTTTTTAAAGTTTTAAAACTGAAGAACGTCCTTTGCATTAGAGAAAATAGTTATTAAATGGGAACTGTTTATTTGGATACAAGCCCTGAGTGTGCAGGAGACATGTTAGTAAGTCACTGACATATGGATGTGATCGTTGTTTCTTTGACCAGGTTTGGTTTCTGCAGAGTGCGTGAGAAGGGAAGATAAATTTTGTCCTAGTAATACTGTAGTGACTCATAAATAAATGGTTACCCTTTGGTGCTTACAGTTTTCATTAAAGCGGCCTGAGCTTTGTTATTGACACCATAGGTTGCCTATTCAGGGAAATGCAGTAAAATTTATCAGTGTGCTTTCTACACCTAATAAATCATCCAAACAGGGAACCATATGGCAGATAAGACCTTGAAAATGTGGCTTCAGCATGTGAAGAGTCAAGTTGCTGAAATCTTGAATGATTACAGCTCGTGCATTTTCCCTTGGAATATCTTATAGTTATTTTACATGCCATTTTCTTGTTCATCCTATTGCCTCTTTGTCTCTCTCCCTCTCTTTTCCCCCCTCCTTTTCCAGCAGTACTGTGATTTCAGAAAAAAGTCGAAAGCAGATAAGACATTTTTATAATGCCTTGCTGGTAGGAGGAAGAGGGGCAGGGAGGAGCAGAGACTGATGGGAAAGGATGATATATGTGGCGGCTGTGTCCCAACTCTCCTCTAGCCTATTGTCATTAATCATGGCTATTAGTTTTTTCAGAGCAGCCTTGTCTGCACACTGCCTCAGAAAAGCCATTGTTTTTTCATACCACAGTCCAGGGAAAGCAGTGGGGGGTGTGTGGGGGTATGGATGGGACCTTCTATAGTGCTCCTTTCTGCTGTCCATCTGAATAGTGGTTTTTTTTCCTTCCTTTTTTTCTTTTTTTTTTCCACTTTCTTGAAGGGAAAAAGCTCTCAGTTGGCTGTTACACCTGTGTGTAAGCACTTATCTGGTGACATAAACACAGGTCAGACAATTGTAATACATATTCACTGACTAGTAGCTTTGGTATGCACTCTGCCGTCCTAAGGTGATCTCGTTTAAAATAGAGAAAGACTTGTACTTGGACACCTTATAATCAGAGGGGCATCAGTAAGATCTGAAGACTTTTTAAAAGAGACATTTTAAAATATCCGTATTCTTTCTCTCCCGTTTAGAGACGATTTTTGTCTGAAGTTGGTATGGTTCTTCAGCTGCTGTGTCCTTGACTGCTTCTTTCTTGGATAGGCAAACATGAAAATCTTCCATTAAAAGTGCCGTCCTAATGAAAACAAAATGCAAATGAAGGAAGAAAACCAAAACTTTCACACTGACAGAGAGATTAAAATATAGTCAGTCAAGCAGATATCAAAAGTTTGCTTTCAAAACATTATAAAGCAGTTTGTTCTAAAAAAAATCACAAATATGTGCTATGTAAAATATACAAACAGCACAACATGATAGCATTTAAACATTT
The DNA here is from genome assembly GCA_013390025.1 of Pitta sordida. NCBI lineage: Eukaryota > Metazoa > Chordata > Aves > Passeriformes > Pittidae > Pitta > Pitta sordida. Next base: position 17,175 of record WEKX01018867.1, read on the forward strand.
ATTGGTTGGCAGCTGAGGTTTAGCAAGATTTTGTACTTTGAAAACTCAGGCATGTTACTTTTACTTGCAAAGGAAAACTTGCTCTTAAAAGGTACAAAGCTTGATTATGTGTTACTACAGAGAAAACCCACATATTTTGAAATTCTCAAATTTTGTCTTTTAGAACATTTGCAATATGAACATAGGTATATGATCTAATTACACTTCTGCAGATTGAAAGGACAAATTGTTAAAGCAAGTGGTCTTCCTGTTTATATTTTCTTCTCTATAATAAAGTAGTAATGGCTTAAAAGTTAAGGCTATCACAAGGAGTCAGTGGTGGCTGCAGAGAAAGGAACTATGTATTTCTTTAAAATATTCAATATTATAAGAATCTTTTTGAAGCAAATGACATGTTCATCATTACAGTTATAAAAATCCAAGTGTTTCGATGCGTGTGGAGTTAAGAGATAACTTCAGGAAATGATTAAGAAAAATGTTTTTTCCAATCACTGTTCTAGAGAACTTTAGTGTCTGAAACTTTAAACCAAGCATTTAGAACCTGCAGGTGAAGATGAAACTCCTGCTACAAGGTAGCAAGAAAACTGTTCTTGCAACCAGAGTGTATTTTTGGTGCAAAATCTTTTTTCTTTTTGCAAAATTGTCTTTATTATCATTAAAAGCCTCAGATTTTTAGGTCAATTGTGTTTCTGATGAATCTGTTCCATGGCAGACTGAGCTACAGTTGTTTGTTAAAACTTCTGCTATACATATTTGTATATAAATATACAGATTTGACTTTTTATTTTCTCCTTCTTTTTTGCTAATGTCTCTGTAGCAATACATTTCTGCAGGAAGCCCTAATATTTAAGTTTTCTCAATCTGCATGTGAATACAGAAGGGGAAGGTGGAATCTTGACCAGTTTTTCACGTAGTTTAAGACTTTATAAAGCTGTTAATATTGTACACTAGGAATACAGTCTCTAGGGAGATTGGTTTTAAAATGTGGTTAATGTGGTTGCTTAGTTATGCTAACATGGGATGATTAAAATTCCTACTCAGGAATAATACCAAGTTTTTCCGCTATGATTTAAGAAATTCTATCACTAATGGTGTGGGCTGGTGGTTACCAGCCCTTGAATTAATAAGTAATTTATGTTAGTTACTTTACTAGAGAAATAAGAGGATTTACTATTTTACTTCAGATGTTATTAGTGAAATTTTGCTAAGTTGAAGTTTCCGCTGAAAGTACTAGAGTGCAGGTAGGATCCTTCTGAGTTGACTGAAGTTAACAAATGGGCATACTAAGATATGGTTAGATGGCCTCTGGTTTCTGATCTATTTTCTTTGTCTAGTAAACAAATACATGTTTTAGTTGAGACTGTAGCCAGTATTGATAGTGCATTTTGACAAAAGGCTTTGGAACTGTATACTCCATATTAAGGTGTATGTGTCAGTAATCTATCAGTACCCAAAAGATGGTCTTGTGAGTGAATTGACCTGATATATCAATACAGTTGGCCCTCTTCCACTTCGCGCCCCCCAGATAGTGGCTTCACATCTTCAGCGATTAAGGAGGCCCATTTCAGGACTGCACGTGTGTGACCTGACACTCATGAATATTCAAAGTAGGCAGTCATGAATATGTAAATAAGCCCCCTCCCCCCCATCTGCCCGTGCTGCAGCTTGGGCGGGCGCTCGCTCCACAGCGGCGAGCTGAGCCGACCCTTGGCTTGGCTCCAAGCGAGGAGGCTTCATGCAGTTATGAAAGATTTATACACTCTTGGGTTAGACATGGTGTCCGAGACTTTCTTGGGATAGAAGTCTACCCCGAGTATGGAGAGACTAGGTCTACCCACCTGGAGAGATGCTGGGACAGCAGCGCGAGCAGCTTCCTGCACCCGTGTCCCCGGCCGAGGGAAGCACTGACACAAACACTGATACATGGTGCTGGGGGGCTGTGTGAGGGTGTGTGTGAGACAAATTTGCATATTAATGAGCTGCCATTCTATGCGGATGGAGGGCTTCACGGGAGATGGACAAGACCTGCGGTACCCTGGTATAGGAGACCCGACTGTATTTGCACTCTTGACATTAAGAGTCTGTATTTCCTTCCCAAAATGTGGTGTAGAATGAGCAAGCAGTTGCTAACTAGCCTGTGTACTAAGTGTTTATCTTCAGTGTAGTAGGAGTGATTTCAGTTTTGTAGGATGCCAAGCTAATATAACTTGTCAAGATAAGGTTTTAGTTTTCTGTAGGTAATTATGACTGGTTCTTTGGGATGGTAGTTGTTATAATATTCTTGGGGAAACCTTTACCTACGTGCCTCTAAAACTCCAATCCACTGACCATATTGCAGGTGTTTCTAGAATTGCTGGATCACTTCAATTGCATAGGTTTTGCCCCTAAAGTTCAACCTTGAGTACTCTGATGCACTTTTAAATATTCATCTCCATCTTACAGTGTAACTTTCCCCCTCCAAACCTGGCTTACTTTTCCCCTCTTTTTTCCCCCTCCTGTTGTCTTGCTTCCCATATCATAAGGAGATTATTCCAGACACAACAGTATGTACTTTATGCTTAGTCTTTCCTGAAGTTAATCTTCTCATTTTCAACATCCCCCAAACATTACTATTACCAGATTTGTGTCTATCCATGTGACTATCACTGAACATCTGTCAGCTTGCGTGAAAGATATATTCTTTTAGGTACAGAACTGGTTTATCAGGGATTTTTAAAGAGCAAACTGTCTTTATACATCCTTAATTCCTTATTTTGATGTTGGCTCTCCACCTTCTTAACACTTGGGCACAGGTATGCTGTATGGTAGCAGCAGGGGTGTTCAGGAAGAACAAATTAGAATATGTTTTGGATTATCTTGAAATAGCAGTAAAGATGGGTGTAGGAAAAAATTGTCCCTTTAGAAACAAATTATTTCATGTCTGTGTGATAAAAGAAATGTATATGCATGGCAGTACAAGATACAGTAATCAAAATAATGCAAGGAAAAATAGCTGAATCTGTAATTCGTTTTAATGGATTTGCTTTAATATATCACCTATTTAATTACATTCCGATCACTGAGTAAGGAAGTATGCACTGTGAGTAAAAAACCCAACGATAGTGATTTGTGTGTAGTACTTTAAAGAAACCTCCACCAAACAACCACCTAGCCTGTGGATGATTATTCCATTGGCTTACTTGTGCATTTCATTTTTTTCCTAGAAATCTCTAGTGATGAACACTGACATAATAATAATAAAAACCAAAATTAAATCAAGAAAAAAAAAAAAGCCAGAAAATATTTTCTGTGGCATGTCTGGAAACTGGAAGCCTGAAACAGCATAAATAAATAATGTTATTCTGGTAGTATGTGTACACAGCATCGTGTGCAGCCTTTTCTACAATTTTTATTTTCTGCAAAGTCATATGTTTTAGCTGTGATTGTGGCCTGTGCCAAATGGTTCACCTTGTCTTGTGTAATGAGTATAAACAACTGGTCACTGCACTGACCAATGAAACTAATAAAGATATATAGTGCTGTGCTTGCTTAGGGAGTCACATACACAGTCTTAAACTATATGTGACATTTATACCAAAGTAACATGGTTCCAAACTCTCTCACTCTTTGCTTACTAATTCTGAAGAAGAACAAACTATTTGACTGATGGTTTGCTAAATTTAATATGCTTAGCAAGTGAAATTATCGCCTACTCTAATGCTGTGTAATTATTAAGATACACTGCTTTTAAAAATACCAAGTGAATAATATTGATTTAGTGAACTGCTATTTAGAAAAATGCCAGCAAAGGAGGAATATTTTATTTTAGCTGCCTTAGAGCTGTAATGGGTCTGTACTGAGATATGCATGTGGAAATAAATTATGCACAAGGTAAACTATTTCCTTATACAGTACCCATAATATTAATTAAGCTGTAATTTCACCAACAAAGCTTTAATTTAACAAATAAACAGGAATCATCTGTACTGTTCTTTGAAATATACAACTTTGGGGCTGTAATAAAACATTCAGGAGCACCTGCAATTAATTTTAAAGCAAATAGTGGGACTAGCAACTTTAAAGGGTAATTGTAATTTATAATTTATTTATTTGACTTATGCTGGATATAATTACAGTTATAATGCATTATTATTTTCATTCAAATGTTAGATCTATCTAGTTTACATTTAAAGTGGGCAGATCGGAGTAATAACAGCATTTATATTTTCTAGTCTTAACAGCAGCATGCAAAGTAATAGATACAGATGGATCATTGTTGTCCAGAGCAGTTCCAAAGACACTTTAACTTACATTAAAATAGATGCATGTATTTTCCCTTTATCAAGACATTTATGCTGCATTCAGAAGTTCTGTGTATGCCACGGTTGTACTGTAAATCTTCTAAACTATTGGTATGACTGGATGATATTTGTATTGCACTATCATGTCTTACGATTTTGCTGAAAATGTTAGAAGTAGGTGATTGTGGCTGGTTGCTACTTTTTAAAGGAAATTTTCAAGACCATTACACTTCTCAAATTCTATTTATGATTTTTATTTGTATTTTGGTCTGGAGAAATGGAACAGAGAAATACTGGTGCAGAAAAAAGAAAGCAATTATATGGGCCTGTTTTGTTTGTGGCTAAGAGAATGCTGAAGTGGCACATTTGCAAATTTGTAAGCGAGAAAAGCTTAGTGTTCATCTTTATCAGCCAAAGTGGTTTCTTGTTAGCTGAGCAGCAAGCTAGAAAGCGACCGATTTTGACAACATAATTTACATCTTTGTATAAAACTATTGCTGGCAGCCGAACTAATTTGTGCTGGATTAGGTTGTTTGTCTCTGCTGCTGACTAACCATGCAATCTATCAGGGACCGTTTTCAAATATCACTTTTCAACTGTGCCCTTGAGAGGAGGAATTGATCGGGAATATACAGAGTAAAATTACTCCAATAACTTTATAGAAAAAACAATTACTGAATCATACAGATGTGAATAATTCTGAAAAGCTGAAATAAATGTAATGAATTTAGCTCTGTGCCTATCTTTAACATACACACCCAATGTATTAACATAAACCACTGTTTTATTTATTTTCCTGTTACTTTGAACATGAAGGAAGGTTCTGGTGCATATATAGATACTGAAGTATACTAACCTTCTCAAATACAGTCTGATTTGTGGTTGTGAGTTGTATTTTCTCTTTTCTTTCAACCACACATTTTGCAGTTTCTTCCTACAGATCTCAAAGGAATGTTCTTTGTTGTGCAAGTGCAGAATAACTTTGCCAACTTTTCCAGCAAAATTATTAGTTTGGATTTGATGACACATAATGAAAAGAAGTGCTACCAATATAAACCCATGCAGACGTTACTGTATATTCTATACAGAAACATACCACCAATTTTAGAAGAAGAAAAAAATGTAATTATTTCTTTTATTTCATTATGAATGTAGCAGTATTTTCTTCCTCTTCTCTACAATTATGGGCGATAGAATACTGTAATGGAGGAAAACCTGGTTTTGCAACTTATAACCAATCCTTAGTTGTTTATAAGATGCTCTAGATTAGCTAGCAAACAAAAAACCATTAAGCACCTATTATTTTAAAGCAGTGGGTACATTTTTCATCACACTTCTCTGATGAATTTTCACTTGTGCATCCTGCTGGAGGTAATTAATTGCTCTCAGTTCAGAGGAGTAATAATGCAATAAATTATGCTGGTATTTCTTGTCAGGGAAGAATCATATTGCTGCTTCCTTACTAAAGCAGGACTAATAATCTAGCTGGAGCTACAGGCTCAGAAAGTACCTGTACCACTAAAATTTATGTAAGGAATCAGAAGACTAACTACTCCCTTGAATTACATTAAAAATCTGATTCTTCTGTATAAAAATGGCCTCTTGTGATGACAGTGTAAGAAATGGGAGACTATTCCTGCATCTTCATATATTCCTTTTTTTTTTTAGCTTGGGCATATTACTTAACCTGCCTATGCCTCAGTTCCCTAGCTGTGAAACAAGGATCATGGTACTGGCAGTCACATTGACCTTGAGGCTTTACTAAATTAACATTAAAGCTGGTAGTGTAAGGAACAGGAATCTAGGTCAATTTATTATTTCTTGATTATCAATGAGTACATCTGCTGACAGTATTTCTCTGGGTTGCAGTACTGCAAAGAGTATTTTAGGTAACACTGTCATAGCAAAGTAGTTACTCATAATGAACCACAAGTTAAATAATACTGTTGTTTTGGGCTATATTTTACTTGAGGAAGGATGGAGAGATATGTTAATGTCTACAGAAAGGATGTTCCATGTGCTAACTAGTGCAGAGCTGGTGTGCAAAGTGGCCAGTGTGCTTAGTGATAGTAATACCTTATTATCGTTAGCCAGCTTTTAGCCATACTATGGTTTCCAGATTTGCATCTGAATGGACAGGTGATGTGTGGCATTGAGCAATGTTACAGCATCTCCCTGATGTCCAGGCTCTTCTGAAAGAAGTCTGAACATAACTGCAGAGACAGATGATCATGCTTGGACACAGTCCCCATTTTGAAGTTTGTTTACAACTGTAAGGTTAGTAAGCTAAGCAGTTACAAGAAATATCAAAGTTGCATCCCAGTAAATGTAACCCATAGTAAATACTGAAAAAGACTTTTTCAATTTTTGTTGTGTATTAGAAATCTTCCTTGTGGTTTAGCCAAAACTCTGTTATCTTGACTTTGCTGCCACTGTTGCAAACACATATATGGGTAACTAAGTGCTCCTTTTTTTTTTTTTTAATAGAAAACTGGAAATAATAAAAAGATTGCATCACTGCATGCTTATTTGTCAGGATTGGAGAATCTGTAATGGACATATCATTGAAGGGACTGTGACAGTGGTATGCATGACTTGTCGTCCTTTATGTTCAGTAGGTGCCAGAAAAAGATCAACAGGGGACATGTACTACCAGTCAATTCACAGGTATTTAACAGCAGATAAAAACTTAGGAACCCTTCTGTCAGAATCTGGGATGGAGTTTAATGTAGTAGGCACAGTGAAGCAGAAAACCTTTATTTCACCCTTCACACTTTGCCTCTGTACCTTCCTTCTTCTAACTGTTCCTCACTGGTCCAATTGCCTGGATTCTTATTGAAGTCAGCCTTGTTCCCACCTCCATGTCAGGTTGATGTCTATTGTCTCCTGACTTTCTCTTCATTGGTTTCCAATTAACCTATTTTTTGGTTTCTTTTCTTGATTAATCCTGTTCTCATTACTGGTTCCTTACTCAAGCTTTCTGAAAGGTCACTGCTTTGTCTGAGCTGCAGAAGCAGAGTTTTGTAATCAGAGAAAATTGAGCTTGGAAAGTTAATTGTGGATGTTTTTAAGATTTCAGAAGAGTATGGGTAAGTCTTCTATGATTTCTTCTAAAGGTGTTTTGATGAGACTTTAACAAGAGTAGCAAGCATGCTGACCAGTCGATACATAATAGTTCTAGAAACACCCTTGAATATTGAAGAAATTCGGTAATATTGAAGAAATTCAGTGTCTTTTTAAAAATTACTTGGACAGTTTTTAGGAGTTCAAATGTAATACCTTATACTCTCTGACAGTTTTGCTGTCTGATGAAGGATCTCTCTTTCTGAGCTGTCCTGCTTTGAGGAATTCTGCTCTTTGCTTTACAGATTGGTCATCACAGCATCTGGTAATTAGCTATCTGAATTTCTGAAAGCATGTTGTTTCAGTTTTAGATAATGCAACTAAATTGGATACATTTTTATGTCCATCTGAGTAGATTGCACGTAGAATTTTTAAATTGGAAGACACAATATGGCTGGAAACTTGAAAGCAACCAAGACCAGAAGTATTGAGAAGTAATTGCCATGTTTATCATGCAACTTTGCCAGTACTTTAGTGTCAGCCAAAGTGTACTCTGATTTGTTCCAGTTTGGGGCCTTTTTTTGCCAAGAATTACAGATTAAGTTGAATGATTACTGAAAGAGTGGTAGTCTTATAATGAAACCTGAATGATAGGAAGAGATTTGGCAGTTCATTGTCTTTTGGCCTAAGCAAGGTTTCTGCTTGACCTTCTATGTTATAGAAGCTTTTGTACTAAAACACTTTCACTTGTGTTCAATTTACTGGTGTGTGGTTTGACCCTGGCTAGATGCCAGAGATTCACCCACAACCTCTCCCAGAGAAAAAAAAACTGGGAAAAAGAAAACTTATTACATGCAAAACAAGGCAAACTACAAATGAGGAATATAAAGGATCTATTTATTAACTAACAAGATCACAGCTTAATGTGAGATGCATCATTTTAAGGGCAGCCTTTTCCCCCCACCCCTCCTTCTCTTACAACAGATCTCATATTCCCTTTTTTCCTCCAGGAGAAAAAAGGAGGATCAGGGGTAGGGGTAAAACCAGGCAAGTTGGTATTTCTGACCAGGTTTAGGGTAGGAACCATCTCTCTGCCTTTCCATGAAGTCCTCTCTTCCTCTCACGAGAGGAAAAGTCTTTCATGACCCTTTCCCAAGTGAGATCTCGATCCAGGGATGACAGCTCTTCCATTCTCTGTTGCCCTAGAGTCACAGCACAGGATGCAGTTTTTTAAGCACTGGTTTCACTGCGTCATTTATGAGCACATCCCAAAGTACATAGTTCAGATCCTACCACAATGTGACTCGGTCACAAACTCTGCCGAGCTCAGCTCCGGCTCCGTGTTTCTGGGCTCTTAAGACATCGGCAGCTTTCCAGGTTGATCCTCCATCTTCAGCATGGCCTCAGGTGGATTCTGCATCGCTGGTTTCTCTCTCCCTATTTCATAGGTTTACAGGCAGATAGTCTGCTTCACTATGGTCCATTCTACGAGCAGCAGCGAGATGCCTGGAAACCCTTTCTAACCCTTCTCTAGTAGGCCTGATGATGCCTTCATAGCTTTCAGCTTCTCACCCGTTCTGCTCTGGCCATCTACTTTGTTACTCACTTTTTTTTCCTTTCTCAAATGTTATTCACAGGGGCGTCTCTATTTGCTCGACCTTGATCTCCATGGCAGCGATGGAGGCCCAGGCAGGAGCTGCTAACCCCCCTCACTGCCAGAGGAAAAAACCAAACTAAGACAAGAGCTGACTGAATAGGATGCTTAAGAGTTGAGAGACAGAGCACTGAGGTCCTTTGAAGTTTTTTGTTTGACTGTATTTTTTTATTTTGTTTTTGTTTGTTTTTGTTGTTTGTTTGTTTTTGTGGTTTCCCCCCTGTTTCTTGTGGGTTTTTTTTTTTCAGTTTTTGGGGAGTGGAGGGAAGGGTGGGCAAGTTGTGGGCAAGGTTCGTTCTTTTTTTTTAATTAAAGATTTTTACTTCTTCAGTGCCAGTGATGCCTTCATTTGGTTGTACTTATACAGCTAATATCCCGTTTGATTGTGAACTCAGTGGACATTATTAATGAAAAACCCCAAATGTGTAGCTTTCTATGGATGATTCCTGCATTGTGTGTACTCACTGTGCTATTTTTCCTAAGCAAAATTCAATTTCTTTTTTTCCCCCACGAAGTTATTACCTGCTGGTTTTAACAACAGGAACTTGCAAGATGAAAGCCTTCAGAACTCAAAACAAACTTCAGCTTCTGTGGAGAATACCACATTCCCTATGCCAGTTTTCTGTGAGAAAGTAATCTTGAATGAAAGTGAGCCCAGAGAAGAACTTTTCCCTTTTTCTGATGTGAAGGTGGGAGAAGGAAACAGTTGCAGGGAGATTACACAGGATTACAGGATATTCTGAGCTGGAAGGGACCCACAAGGATCGTCTAGTCCAAACTCTCAAGTGAGCCCTCACCCAGGGATCAAACCCACAACCCTGGAGCCATGGACCCCATGCTTTGTCCATCTGAGCCTCCCATTATCTTGACCATGACACCAAGTTCCTCATCCAGTCTTTTCTTAAACACCTCCAGGGATGGCGACTCCACCACCTCCCTGGGCAGACCATTCCACTGAGGGATCACTCTCTCTGTGAAAAAGCTCTTCCTAACATCCAGCCTAAACCTCCCCTGGAGTAGCCTAAGGCCATGTCCTCTTGTTCTGGTGCTGGCAGCCTGAGAGAAGAGATTTACACCCACCTGGCTGTAACCTCCCCTCAGGTAGTTGTAAAGAGCAATGAGGTCACCTCTGAGCCTCCTCTTCTCCCAGCCGAACAACCCCAGTTCCCGCAGCTGCTCCCCATAGGGCTTGTCCTCCTGTTCTTTCACCATCCTTGTTGCCCTTCTCTGGACTCTCTCAAGCAGCTCAACATCCTTCTTCAACTGGGGAGCCCAGAACTGGACACAGTACTCGAGATGTGGTCTGACTAGTGCCGAGTATACTGGCAGGATAACTTCCCTAGTCCTACTGACCACACTGTTCCTGATACAGGCCAGGATGCCATAGAGGCTTCCCTCTACCTGGGTCACGCTGTCAGCTCTTGCAACCCTCCTTGGGGGAGAGGCTCCGGTCACAGCCCAGCCGGACGGAGATTCTTACATTGGTTATTGGCAATCTACTGTACTGCAAATGTCCATTCCTTCACTCCTCTGTCTTTTGGACTGTTAAATGAACAACAGAGTTTTGAGGAAGATATTCCCCATTTTTGTCTCTCTAGGAAAGCAGAGTTTCACATAGGTGCTTGGGTGAAACCCCTTCCTTTCTGCTACACTGCATTGTGATGGATGCTACACTGTATCAGGTTCATTGAAGAGCAGCACAACTTTATTCTTATTGCAGAACAGTCTTCAAATTCATTGTGCAGCTCCCTAATTATGATTACAGTTCATAGTTCTTCTGTTTTGCAAGATCTCCCTACCCTGGTTACTGAAAAAAAGTCTTTTAGATGCTTAGGTCTCAACCTGACATTGATAGTGCATAGCATCAACCTTTCTGGTGACTGTTTCCTCCTCTTGAACATGCCACTAGAGAGCTGACAGCAATAGACATAAAGTATTTGTCACGAAAGTTGTGTCACATGACTGTCTCTGTTATAGGATTAATGGCATTTTTAAGGGTAGATAAGACTTTACCCAGCTGTTCCACTTCTTTTCATGGTGCAAAGCTTTCTCCTTTCACTACCTCCAAACTGAGAAGCTTTTAATAATTTTAACTTTTGAGATAATTATAGCTCTACTTTCAAAGTGGTGACAAGGTGTGAATTTTGAAAAAGTACTTTTTTCCCCATTCCATACCAGAGACAAAGCCAGGAAATATTTATACCAGTGTTTCTGGGGGCTTTAGCAGGTGTAGGAGTGCTTTTGGGAATGCTTGTTAAGATGATCTAATCTAATCCAAATAATTTTGAAAACCCAGATAATCACCAAGTAAAATACTCCAATTACATTGTATAAAAATGATTGGTGTCTAGACTGCTTTGTGTGCTCAGAGGAGCACTGCCAGATTGTTTCCTCTTCCTCCTGTCTGTACCACCCTCTTCACCTGATAACTGATCCAGGATACTGGACAGTTTGACCAAGTGTTTGATGGACTTCTCCTGATTCAGTATTGTTAAACAGGGGGAGAAAAAGATTGGTGAGCAGTTATTTAGGCTTGTGAGTTCACTCGAGACCTGTAATTTGGATACTTCTTTAATACGTAAAGTACAGATTTTGAGGTAGAGTGCAGAAAGTGATTCATCACAGCATGCTATGTTCTGTTTTTTTTAGTACAGATAGTGTGAAAAGAGAGAACTTTTTTTCCAAGTAGGGTTGAAAATCAGTGATCTGGCCAACTATGAAATTCTCTTGCATATCAAACAGAGTGGATTTTTCTGTGAAGAGTGTTAATTCACCTGTCTTCAGTTCATAGGTCTAAATTTTCTTCTAGCTATTAGTAAGACTTCTTGCTAATCATAAAATGAATCAGGAAAGAATGTAGAGATGAGACTTCAGTTGTACCTTTACCTTTGACAGAAGGTGGCTGCCCTCACTTTATTGATTGATGGCAGACAATTAAGCAAGCCTACTATTTTCAGTTACCTAGATAGTGAGTTAATTAATCTTGTGAGCTGGGGTTTTTTTTAGTAATTTTCATAGAATGATAACTTTTTGCTTGTATGTATTGTTTTTTAATTAATGATTAATAGTTTTGAACAGTGATAGCTGAGTTATCTTACTCTTTAGAAATAGTTGTTTACCTTTCTGATCTTATCTCTTAGCATCATAAAAAAGTTACCTCATCCTCAGGATCCTACTTTGCCAGAGTGAGCAGAAGATCCTTTCTTTCCCAGCAAATAAATCTGTTCCATGACTGCTTGTTTAAAGGCTTAGGTTGAGCATTGTCCCTGGAAGTATGGAGCATGTTGAATGGAAGAATCTTCCTGGGTTGCCAAAGCTCTCATTTTGTGAGCACAATAAGTTTAGACACTTCTGGAAGTGAGAAGTGACTTTTCTTCCTGTCGTGCAGTCATACTAAGTTCCGTAGCAAGCTTCAAGCCCAGTGTAGTAAGTCAGGTAGGTGTGCAGTGCAAAGCTGAGAGGCTCAACATATGTGGGAATAATCTAGGTAAACATCCCATAATTTTGAAAAACCTGGTGGTTTGATGGATATTCACAATGACTAGGCAAACCCTGAACTTTCACTATGTCTTCTACACTGCAGACTGCATACATCTTTTGAGATGCTGAGCTGCCAGGCACTCTGTTAGTCTCCCATGGATAAAGTGAAGGACAACACTTGACACCAGTGAAACAACACCCATGCACAAAGCTCTTGGGCTTAATGCACAAGTTTAAAGGTCAAAGATGCACAAGATCAAAGGACTCCTGGGTCTTTTTCCTTTCTTCTTTATCAGCCACCTTCGGTTGGCCTCTTGATGAGGGCTTCTCAGAGATGCCCCTTTTCCATGGTGCTGGAGAGGTTGGCTAGAACCTGATCTTCTGTGGCCAGCAGGGTTAGCCAAAGGCTTGCAGTTGCCAGCCAGCTGGGTCTCAACACTGCCCTCACTGTAGCTCCTTAATCTGTCAGGATGTCATCTCCAATGGCATCAGTCCGGATCCCTTTGCCAGGCTGGTTGCTGCAAATTCTCTGCTAGCAAATGTATCAAAATCTTATTCTGCCAGAGAAGGTTTTTTTTTTTTAATGATGTTATTTATGCAGGCAAATAGTTGAAATTTCACATCTAAAAGATCAAATATTCTAATCACATAATTAGAAAAAATGCTACATGATTTAACATAGCATTTTTCTATTTATGTAACTGACAACTAATGGTTTCTTTTTTCTCCTAGATTTAGGAATGATTCTTCAACTTTGCAATTTTAAAACATTTTCTCCTACACATGTCATTGTTCTTTTTAATAGGATCTGCCAGAACAACTCTGAGCAGAAGCTCTGCATTTTCACATTATTATCTCATTGTCTATCCCTAGTGTTATAGCCTTACTGTGACTTCCTAACTAATCAGCTATTTCAACTTTCATTCCATAAGCTTTATGTCTGAGTGTAATTAAATGAGCATTAAGTCCTTTTTTTTACTAGCAAAGCCTGAAAGTTCTGATATTACAGTAATAAGTGTGAAGTGAATTTTGAATGGCATTTATATCCTTTCATGGGCTCTAAATGTTTGATTTGCATAACTAGTTAAAATGATATCAGAGCAGCATATTGATTTAATTCCATCTCAGAAAACTGTTAATTAATAATGATAATAAATGTGTCAGTCCTTTATTATCTGCTTTGAATTGGTGATGATGTCTATATTAATACTACTTCAGTAATAGACCTCTGCTGGCTATTGTTGGCAAAGCTTTGACGGCTTGAATAACTAGCAATCAGAATTTATAAAATTTATTACAGATCAGATTTTCAAAGAATAGTCATTTCATCACATGTGTGATTTTATTAACACCTACTACTTAACATTTTATTTAAATAAATCACTAAGAACGGAAACTGGCAAAGCTTTTGAACAAAGAGGTTTGAATTTCTTAAACTTTTTTTGTCATTGCAAATTAGATTGTTAGATTTGTTCCTTCGTGTAAAGGAGGTAATGGAAAGAACTATCTACATTTCCGTTTTCATTAACATTTTAACAACAATATCTTAAAAAAATTCTTAAATATACATAGAGGTATTTTGTCAGTGGAGGTTTTCTTTTTATTGCTGTTGCTTTGCTGTAAGTTTTTTATAATTTTGTGATATGTGTTGCTTTGACTCTTCCTTCTTATTTCAGAATGAAATGAGAATATCACCTTTGCAGTTTCCTGCTATTACTGTTTTTTGTTAAAATAGAATTACTTTAAAACCTTACTTTCCTTTTTTCCTTTTGGACACTGACAAAAGAGTCACAGGTTCCCAGGTTATCCTGAGTTGGAAGGGACTCACAAGGATCATCTAGTCCAGCTCTCAAGTGAGTGCCCACCCAGGGACTGAACCCACAACCCTGGAGCCATGGGCACCATGCTCCACCCATCCAAGCCTCCCATTGTCTAGACCATGTCACTGAGTTCCTCATCCAGCCTTTTCTTAAACACCTCCAGGGATGGTGACTCCACCACCTCCCTGGGCAGACCGTTCCACTGAGCGATCACTCTCTGTGAAAAAGCTTTTCCTAACATCCAGCCTAAACCTCCCCTGGAGTAGCCTAAGGCCATGTCCTCTTGTTCTGGTGCTGGCAGCCTGAGAAGAGGTTTACAACCTCCCTTCAGGTAGTTGTAAACAGCAATGAGGTCACCTCTGAGTCTCCTCTTCTCCAGGCTGAACAGCCCTAGCTCCCGCAGTGGCT
>WEKX01018869.1:11233-24431 GCA_013390025.1 Pitta sordida
GAGTTGGACTAGATGATCCTTGTGGGTCCTCTCCAACTCATAATTTTCTGTGATTCTGTGATTCTATAAGGTCTCCTCCCCTCAGGCTCCTTTTTATTCTTGTTCTTCAAATTTAAATATAATTGTGCTTTACAGATAAGGAACTAATTCTATGATCTTTCTTAAATCCATTGCTTAAATGTATTGCATTGAGTGACTATGACTGACTTTCTCTGAATTAGTCTTTGGGCATCCTTTGGTGCGCACAAAGAAGCTCTGCAAACACAATGTATCGAGCTTAAAAAGCATAAAGCAATCATTTCCTGGCTAGCACGCACTGAAGAGTTGGCTTCTAATGGGCTCGGAGAGAAGACAGTGGTATGCTTGCCACCTCCACAGAGCACATGAAGAGTCTTTCTTGGCTAGGGAAGAGTTGCTCAGGAGGGGATGGGTTGTTCTTCGCTTCTCCCTGGAAGATTGCCTGGATGTTACTGAACTGTTGTTTTCTACCAGCTTGCTGTTTGTTCTGTTCTTTTAGTTTTCCCATAAGGATATTACAATTTTTTTGTGTGTGATAACAATTTCCTGTTTGATCCTCATCTCACGAGCCTGCTCCTGTTTGTAACTTTGCTTTTTGTGCCTTGAGTGGTTGTACTGTACAGACTTTCTCACAGCACTTTTTCAGAGCATAGTGTTCTCAACATTCTGTGCCAGGGTTACAAAGCTGTGTTGTTTCAGAGCGGAACTGGGTTTCCAGCTTGAAGCCTTGGTTACCCGGCAGCTGAAGTCCATTCAGAAAAATACCAGAGTTGATGCAATTTCATGTCCCTCTTTATCTGAGCCATAAATTGCACAGGTGAAACCCACAGAGGCTGCTGTGTAAATGAACAATGTAAATGACATAATCCAGCTTCTGTATCCACTGCCATACCAATGGAGGGCTGTGCTGAGAGACTGAATGTGTACATTAATCTTTCAAAGATTTGAAGTCTGATAAGTACAAGTTACTAAAAACTAAAAAAGGAATTTTACACACCAGTGTTCTCTAAATCTGTGCCTGGGTGGCATATATATTGTCATAAATTTTGCTGTGTATGCTCCCTGGAGGAGAGTCTTTAAAATAATCCTTGTTTGGTTATGGCAAAAACAAGGCTAAACTTCTCCGTGATTTTAGCCTAATTTTGTTAGACTAGTTAATAATGTTCTTTCTGTACCTGCTGTTTAAGATGTCAATTGATACAGCTTATCAGGGTTTGCAGCCTGTGTGTTACTCAATCCTGACAGAAAACACCCACTTTAAACACTCACCACTCCAACAGAACAGCAAAAGGCAATATAAAGCCTGGCAGGCAATTTTGTCCTTCTCTTGCTCTTGCTATGAATGATAGTCTTCGGGCAGAGGGTAGGCTGAAGAGCTGGTAACTGCTCTGAAACTCTGCTGCAACATTCACAGCTTGTCTTGTAAATTTGTGAGTAGCTTCGACAGACTATGAGCATTGCATCAGCAGTTTGCCACAAAAGAATCCCTCCTTACAGGATGAAGGGTGGAAAGGCTGTGTTCCTTCATTGTGGACCTATTTCAAACTATAACCAGCAATTTCAAATTTTCCTGAAACATCTGGAAATTCATTTGGTGTCTAAAAAAGTCAAGGTGTACTTGCACGTAAACTGCCCTGACTACTTCTTTCCCTTACTTCAGTCCTGTTTCTTCTGCGTGATTTGAGTCCTTCTTGGGGTACTGGATTTGGTATAGTGCTACCTGCTGCAGTAGGTTAGAGAGAGAGAGGACCACACATGCTGAAACATGAATTCTGATTTATTTTTTTATATAAAGAATATGTATCACTTACTAACTTCATAGGTTCTTGCATGGCTTTGCTCTGATCTGTGTTTTTGTAGAAATCTGTCTGTAATGAAATATCTAGGTAAAATTGTTATATCCTATATTCTTGATTTTTTAAAAAAAAATTGTTCATATTTTATAGGCCTTAAAAGATCATGGACAGGATTATCTTGTTGGCAACAAATTAAGCTGGGCAGACATCCATCTACTGGAAGCCATTTTAATGACAGAAGAATGTAAGCCTGATATTCTGTCTGCATTCCCTCTGCTGCAGGTTAGTAATCATCTCACCTCAATACGGAACGTAACATACAAATGACATTGACCAGCTTTAAAGGCTAATTGGTGTTTACATCTTTTGAGACATTGTACTGACAATTCTCTTTACTACAAAAACCTGAACTCATGTGCAGTGCCTTGCCCCAGAGCTGCTGAGGCCTCACCTTTCTCCAGCTCTACTTCTCTCAGCTATTCCCAGCTGGCAGGAATTTCCTTACTAATCCTACCAGTTTGGTCCTTTAACTGCTACTTTCATGCCTTCAAACACAGCAACAGCATCAAGAGGGGAAGTCCACGGCTTAGTGTGTGTGCAGTTCCTGTCCTTTTCTTTTTGCTAGCAGAATTCTATTTTGAAGAAATCATATACAAAGAGCAGTTAAGTTTCTTGTGCATTGACTTCTGTGGTGCTTTGCACTGCGGTGTTCCTGTCCTTGCCTTTTATTTTTCCCAAATACACCTGCTGTGTTTCTTTTGCTTTTTATTTTTTCTTCCACTTTTTACTAGATGAATCTTAACTGTTTAATATTAATTTTGGAGCACACCATCTGGGAAACTAAGGTAAACTTTATACAACCAGCATTAGAGATCAGAAAAATCTACTGCCTTTCTCTGTTTAATAAGTATGTCTGACAAAAATCTAAGTCACCTGATTTTTAAGCTATAAGGAATGGAGTTATAATTTCATTACGCTCATTGGCTTTACTGCTGCTTCTTGCAGGCTTTTAAAGGAAGAATGAGCAACATTCCAACAATTAAAAAATTCTTGCAGCCTGGCAGCCAGAGGAAACCACCAACAGATGAGAAGTTTGTTGCTGTTGTGAGGAAAATATTCAACATCTAATCTGCTGAAGATAACACAACTGTAGTATATTACTAGACCTGTGCCTTGTAAGGGTAAATTGCATAGATGTGCTCTGTAGCTTGCATCACATAGGCTGTGTTGAAACAGCATACACTTTGAAATTAGAGTAAAAGACTAATTTGGATCTCTTGAGTCCAGAAAGTGGTATTTCATTAACCAGTTACATGAAATAAAATAATGCTGATACTTTGTGTGTATTCAATCACAGTATGTGCCTGGCGAGGTAAAATGTTTCAACTGTAGCTTCCAGAGTACTGTGGAAAGCCATGCCACCCCCACCTCCCCCTTTGTAAATTGCAGGAGAGGAGACACTCCATAAAAATTAAGGAGTCATTTAGATTCAGAATCTTTTGGGTTGGCTGTCCAGGTGGTCTCCCAGTTCACCAAAGCTGTATTTCACTGCTGTCTCTATAGTTTCAGAGCTTTTAAAATAAAATTCACGATTCTTGTAAGCTTACGGGCAAAAGTAGGAAACTTTTTTAATCCCCACATGAATCTCTTAGAAGCTATTTTTTTCACTGAAAAATCTAAGTACTTTTGATAATTGGCTTGCTGTGGTTTTCATCCATTGAAAGTATCTATTCCCTTGCTCTTCTTTTTTGCTGTTTGACTGGATGGGCGGTGAGACATATGCCCCTTGAATGTTTTTCTGGTAAGGTTTTACATTCTCCAGTCACTTCCCAAGTACGTAGTTGAATTAGAATGGCACTGGCTGCTTACCTTTTCAGTAAAAGAGTTTTACCTCAACAGTGCTTAAAGTATTCACTGTTCCAGATTCTTTTTCACTAATTTTATAGGAACCATCCCTTTAAGAACACTGCCATAAACTATCTTTATTTGCAGTTAGTTGTTTTCCTCACTAGGACTCAAACTGATTAGGCAAACAAACAGTGGAAATGCAGAATTGCTGCCCAGAAATGTTAACTCTTTTTCTGACTTGTGCCTACAAGCCATTACACATTTCAGCTGCTCAGGAATTTCAGCACTAGCTTCTGGATTACAAGGGGGCTTGAAGGTTGCCCCAGGGCCCTGCTCCCATGCCTAGTTCAGGGAATGCACAGAAGGCTCAACCCTGGACATGCTCTAACATACAATATCTTACTGCATTTGGAAGCTGGGGTAGCAGCACCTGCAGGTTGGCTTCTGCATTTCACCACTGGGTTGACTAACTTTTCACTGGAGCTTAATGT
This sequence comes from Pitta sordida, assembly GCA_013390025.1. Classification (NCBI taxonomy): domain Eukaryota; kingdom Metazoa; phylum Chordata; class Aves; order Passeriformes; family Pittidae; genus Pitta; species Pitta sordida. The sequence continues at coordinate 15,387 of WEKX01018869.1, forward strand.
AAGAGATTCAACATGTCTACATTGCAAATACATCTGCACCTAAGCCTGCTGTGGTACATGATCTATCTTGAAGTTCTACTTCATGGTGAAGCCAACCGAATCTTTTTTGTCTCGCTGTCATCCCAATCTGAAATCCCTAACATACCAGCTCACTCACCTGTGAGCCTGGCAACACCTGGAGGTGACTCAATAAGCGTTCATTGGCAAAAGATTCCAGAGTTGCAGGCTGCAGTCTGGAGTTGGGAAGGAATTTTCTTGTTGTGTGTTCCTTGCCCCACCTCCCCCCTTGTTTTTCGTCGTGCCTTAGACATCTGATCTGCTCACACTTCCTTGTCACCACCTAAGCCCTTGCCAAGAATAATAAGCTTGGTGTATTTCCCTGATGCATTTGTGGAGCGCTGAGATCTGATACACAACAGCTTTCATAAGCAAGCTCTGTATGAAAAAAGAGAAAAGCAAAATTTCCCTTTGTCTTCAATAGAGCACTCACCCATACACAGTTCCCTTATGGTTTGGCTGTACACACCCTCTACACCAGAAGACAATCTTGAGACCCAGGCAATACTTATTTTTGCATGGATACCAAAGCAACTTTAATCCCTGAAGAGCTTATGACTGAACAGCCTCTTTTGCTTGTGTAAGGCCAGAAGGGCAAACCTGTTCAGGAGTACCGAGAGTTTGGAACCTCTCTTTGCAGGATGGCAAACCTTCCTCAGCTGTGGCTTGTGCCAGTGGCAATTTACAGCACTGGAGCACAAAGCAGTTTACCAGACTCTTCCACTGAAGAGAACTGAAATCTACATAAAAAACTTGAGAAGCTTTGAACATTTGACATTTTATTTGAACACAGATAATAGATTCAGAACCCAATGGAATGTGTGGTTGAAAGGAAAGTGGGTTTTCTAGTGCAACACAGTACAGGCCTGAGACTTTATTGATGTACAATTGATTATTTAATTTCAGAAATTACAAAATTAAGCATCAATACAAGATAGCTTTCTAGTATTCAACACAATTTTTAGCATGTATTTATACATATTATTCTCTCAGAGATACAGTGCAAAACTAATTGAATTCCCTGGGGCGCTCAGCACCCCTGACAGAGATCAAACTTAGAGAGAAAGATCCCGTGAGTTAACAGACTTCTTAAATGGAAGTAGATCAAAATACACGAACAAAACACTTCAGTTTTTAAAAAATAGCTTGCAAAATATCAGCACATGTCAATCAAATAATAGGTACAGATCTTTTACATAAAAGATAAATCCAATGTTAGACTTGTGTTCAAACTTGTCTTTCAAGTACGGAGGTCACGTCTGTTTGTTCAGTGGGCATGGCAGTCATATTCAGTGCTTAAGTCGCTAAATTCTCCTACAGCAGCATAAAAACAAGCCTCAAAATCATCAAAAGACTGCAAAAAAGGCAAAGACAAAAAACCATAACTCTGGCTGTTCATGAGCAAAACCAATGAAAGTCATAATCAAATAACAGGGCATTTATAAATAACTGACACTAGAGCTTCTATTAATCAATCTTTTCCAGTGTCTAAATCTACAGTCTTTAGGAATACATAGCCCACTTAAGCTCGAAAAGTGATCCAGAAGGGACAGTAATGTTTTCTGGTGTTAATCCTGATTCTTTAATTTTGGATGATTTGCATCTAATTTTTATTTCCCTGTATGTAACGAGTAAAACAGAATGGTGCTATATTACATCTGGAAACAATGAAGGAACAATTATTATTCCTTCAGAAGATGGGGATTCTGACTTAACAGTTGAAAAATATTTTGAGTTACAGACTCACTGGGGAAAAAAAAAAAGTTTTGACTTTCTCCGTAATTTAATTCCAAAATAGTAAGTATAGAAAAGGACATTTTCCAGAATGCCAAAGAGTAGCAATAAAGCAGTTGGAATGGTTAGAAACATCACAATTTGCAGCAATACTGATCAAAGTTCTTAGGTCAGGTCAAGAATGTTCTGGTTTTCAATGGTGCTGTGCTTCCTGTCATTTTGAATGCAGCACTTCTAAACCAAAGTGTTGACCTTTTAGTTGTATGAAAATAGACTGATTTTATGCATCTGTATTTGAAAACATTGAGGCTTATTCAGATTTTTCCTAAAAGGCTTATCAATATGCATTAATATTTAAGTGTAGACCTCTCCTTATCAGCTCAATCCAGCTAGTGAGATGAGAATACTGTAAACAGGACTGTGACCTCCAAACTAATTTCACTTAAGCTGTATAGTTGCTGAACGATAGTGACTTCCACTGATACTGCCATGAATCAGGTGTCAAATGGCAACTATAGTGATCCTTCGAATACCGTGGGGGGTCAGTTCCAGAAAGATCCTGCAATAAGTGACATGTGCAAAGTAGGGGTAAATAGGGTAAATGCAGTAAATATGGTAAAGTCGGGGGAAACCCCCCGTGATGTACTGAACCTGCAAATGGTGAACCATGAAGTAGCAAGGGATTACTGTATTTAAAAACCTGTGAAGTCTCTACATTATGATCCTCAACATATGTTTACCTCAGGCATGCTACAAGTCCAGCTGGCATTAATTTCTTGGACCTCTTGAACCTCATTCCCATTATAATGGTCAAAAGAAAAGATGCAACTGCAAAAGACAATCCAATATATTAATGTTCTCACTTAAGCGGGTCATTCAAGAACATGGAGAGTTATCAAAGGTCAGTACTGTTTTGCTATGAACTTCAGTTTAATAAAATTAGATCAGATATATAAAACATTCTTGCTTTTCCAAAATACATCACTATGATTTCTTTTAGCTACTAGTAAGGTTTCCATGTGCAGCAGAAAACCAAATCCTATCCCATGGTAAGTTTGCCAGTGAATTCTACTCCCCTGTATCTACACTCATGGGGATACAAATAAAGGAGGAAGAATCTTTGCCATAATAGCAGAATACATATATGCTGAATTACAGGAGTAGTGTCCCATAAATGCCACCACCCTAGATCACTGCAGCTATTTTCTAACTATTCAAGGAGCTAGTGCAATTAACTTTTTGCTGTTTTATTTTTAGAATACTGGCTCTTTATCTGCTGAGCCTTAAAACTAGATTGGAAGGTTTGCCACTTGATTTTGCTGACCACAAGTTCCCGGGTTTCGTTTTGCTACAAGGGAACCATCCTTTGTCTGTGACAAGAGGTGGGCAGTCCAAGAAGGCAACAAATGCACCACAAGCAGCAGAAAACAAACATCATGAAAGAAATTGCATATTCTTTCAGGAGTAGTTTTATCTAAATATGGAGGCAGGAGTGAACTCATGTGGTGTGGGGATTTCAGCTCAAACTGTGGCTGCAGAGCTCTATGTAAATAAGAATCACAGAATATACTGAGTTGGAAGGGACTCACAAGGATCATCGAGTCCAACTCCTAGCCCTGCACAGGACACCCCAGGAGTCACATCATGGGCTTGAGAGTATCATCCAAATGCTTCATGAACTCTGTCAAGACTTGGTGCTGTGACCACTTGCCTGGGAAGCCTATTCCAGTGCCCAACCACTGGAGTAATAATGTTCTCTTTTTTTTCCCAGTTGTTAGCATTTGGCTTTTCAAATGTGTCATTGACTTTTTAAGATGTTCAACTTTTTAGATCTGATTTCCAAAAGTGATATACATTCATTGTTTTACCTTAAATCAAAGAAATTCCATAAATCATAACACATTCAATTCAGTGAATCATATTTCGATCAGAATCAGCTTGCACTGTGAATAGCACACTTGCATACTAGCACTCTGCATACCGAAGTCTGACTTTCTACACCTACTCCGAACACTTAAAATTGCATTAAGCTATTCAAGAAACGACAGAGAGGATTTCCGGGGAATAGGAAAATGGCTGAAGTAATAATTTATAAAACAACTAAGAGACTTTGCCTGGGGTATCCATATGCTACATACTCTGTGTGTGTAAGACAAGTTACAAGAACACTACTTTCAAGGTCTTGTACTAAAACGCTACCTACATTATTGCAGGAGACTCTTGCCTAGGTGATAAATACTGTAGATAATTATGGGTTTGGAGAGGTGAGGTTTTTTCCAATTTCCTAACCTTTTAAAGGTTCAGGTACTTCAGGCTGGAAGAGATCAAGAACAGCTTGAATGGTTGGCCCCGGCAGAGTACTTCCTACAAGTACTTCCTAACTCACTTTAGGCAAAATGACCACCTTCTTTGTTACATTCAGCACAGGTGAATCCTGAAGAGCCCACCATTCATAGCCAAGGTTAAATACACGTTTAGGTTTTCAGCAATTACAACCTGATTTTTTTTGGTAAACATTCTAACCTAAGACTGCTTTTAAAAGTCTTTGCGCCTTTTTACTCTACATAATAAGAACTTTCTAAGGCAGGTGTAGCCAACTCTCATCTGTATTAATATAATTTTTACTAAATAAGACATACACATTTGTTCAGTTGAAAGTCCTCACATGCCTACGATTCCAGGAAATGCAAAACACTATTTCAGTACATCTGATGTTCACAAGCACATCAAGGGAATTTTGCATTAGTACTTTCAAAACCAGGGAACTGGGGAAGTGTCAAGATTTATAAAGTTTTAGTCAGTCTCCTCTTCCACAATTTCTGTATCTAAATTAGTGATTTACTTGACTCATTAAAGTGCAATCCCATATCACAGTATCACAGTATTAGCAAGGTTGGAAGAGACCTCGGAGATCATCAAGTCCAACCTGCAACCCAACACCAACCCATTGTCTAAACCACAGCACTAATTGCCTCATCCATATGTTACTTCAAAACATCTTACACTGAAAGATTATGAATTTATATATACTTAAGGATATGTCTCCACTCAAAACATTTTTGGTTTTATTTGAAGGACTGGAATAACCTAATCTGGGCAAAGGTCATGGTGGCAAAACTGGAAATCCAATTTTAGATGATCTAAGAGCAGATCAGGTGCACTATTATCATCTTTACTAAAGAACTCTGTTACTCAACGGTTTTTTGAAATGGAAATTTTTGTAACTGTGGTTGGTGTAAAGCACAAAGCCAATATGAACAGTATACCATAAATTATAAATATAAAAAACAATTGTGTACTCACACAATCTGAATTAAAGGTATTTTAAATGCATTTCTGCATGTGAAACCACAGTCTAAGCCACCTTTGCTAAAACAGTGAGTGAGACAAGATCCCAATAGCTCTTACTGCAAATCAGTTGTGCAAGGTTAAGGTCCCCTTTAGGGATTGCAATTTCTTGCCTCCATGAGGGTTTCATGGCAAACTACCTAACATGACAATTATTGCATAGTTTGTACCCTGTCTTTCTTAGCAGCAAAGGAAAACACTAAGTCAAACTATTTGTTTCACTGGGAGCTAAAGATACATTACATTATGCAAGACTGGATCACACACCTACTTTACTGCTCAAATTACATTCTACTCCATAATGATAATGATTTTATTGCAGTACTATCCCAGGTTTATCAGCTGGATTTCACAACATGTGCAATGTTAGGTAACCATCTAATACAATGAGGTGCTGCCAGGTGGTAACACGCTCTGGCTTTGTGGGAATGATCTGCCTTATCTTGCAAATGGCTCCAAAATGAAGGTCTTGAATTTTGCAGGATAAGTTGAAGTGTCAAACTCTATTTAAACTCCACATTTAAACCAAAGCGATGCTCAAAATTAACTAAAAGAGAGAAATTTACATGCAGTTCAGGATGCTGCTTATTTGTTTACTGTAGTAAAACACTTACACAATGATATCTTCACATTCCTCGGATCACATGTTATGCAGTAAGCTCCATAACCAGCCACAGAGCCAAAGGTGAGACCAGCAGCTAACGAGATTTTGCTACCTGGGAAAAACCATTCAAATGTTATTTCTCAATACAATATCTTTAAGCTCGATCCTTATAAAGCAGTTCTCTCTCCACACACTGTTATCCAAATATTTTAAAAAAAGAACCGATTTTGCCACAGTCCAGTTAGCTCACCCAGGTGAATAGAGAGTATTATTTCTGTAACTGGGTCGTTCTCTTGTGTGGCACTAGAGACGAAGTCAACTAAGTTAGAGGGCGAGGATCAGGATCCTGTAATACCTGCAATTTGGGAAAAGCAATCCTTGAAGCACAAACCTAAATCTGGCTGTTATCTCTATCATACATATCTTTAGAAGGATTTTTCTAATTTCTCTGAACTGTCTGTTCATTTTAACTGTATCTTACAGCACTTAGGAGTCTCCAAAAATAGTAGAAAAGTGTCAATATATATAAAGAGTAAATGGACAACACATAAGGCCTTCTAGGCTGACATCCGTCCTGGACAAAGAAATGGTGTCACCAATATAATTTTTAATCAATAAAAAAATTATTACACAGCAGTGAGGGTGAAAACAGAGCTTCTAAAAGTAACACAGCATCTTCTTTCAGTGCTATTGCAAAACTGGTTCATAAATCCCAGAGTTTCAGTAATATATTTGGGCTTTTGAACAGACATTTGACTTGGCAACATATGATTCTAGGTAATGGGATGACGGGATGGGGAGTTAGGTTATTAAAAAAAAAAAGATTGCATGACCCTGAGATTAGCTCAGATAGATAAAGCATGGTGCTCATAGCACCAAGGTTATGGGTTCAATCCCTGTATGGGCATTCACTTAGGAGTTGGACTCGATGATGCTTGTGGGTCCCTTCCAATTCAGAATATTCTGTGATTAAAGCATAGAATCAGCACAGCAGGCATTATTTGGATTAAGCTCCTCTCAAAATGTTTATAAATAATTAATCCAGACTCCTAGGTGTCACTTAGCTCCCAATTCTATTATTTTGAATATTTTTAATCAGGACTTTGCAAGAAAATGGAAATCATTACTGATATAAACCCCCATAAATTTGCAAAAAGACTGATCAACCAAGAGTTAAGAGAACAGGTGAATAGGATAGTCAGCGAGTGCAGCTGGGTCCAAGCACAAAAATATAGCAAATGTTTTCAGAGTGAAGCCACGTCTATAAGATCAAAGCATGTGCAAGCTGTGAAGGGAAACAGTGACTAAATCACAAGGATGGGGATGGATAATGGCCACAGGAAAGGACTTTGTGCTGGGATAGCTGAGGGGACCGGGCTCGAGCTCCTGCGACCTCTGCCGGGTGCTGCCACCCGGGGACTGCAAAATTCACTGAAATACCGAAAAGGCACTTTAGAGTAACACCTGCCTTGTTATCTTAGAGTGAAAACGCACAAATGTAACAGTACTAGAGAATTAACCACCAAATTAGAGCAGGTAAATAAAGGGGTGCTTTCCAGTGTGCATCTGGGAATGTCAGATTCAAGCCTGGATGTCTCTGTAGAAAACAACCTTTAATGGAAGATCATCTACTGTGCTCAACACATAAAATGTTACAGGAAATGAGAAGGCCCCAAATACACCAAAGGTCAAAGATAACATGGACAGCTCCTCTTCACTCTGAAAACAAATTTATCCGTTAGCACTTAAATGCTTAACTTGACCCAAGTATATCTTAAGCTTCAACAGGGGAAGTTCAGACTTGATATTAAGAAAAGGTTTTTCACTGAAAGAGTGATCCAGATTTGGAATGGGTTGCCCACAGAGGTGGTTGAGTTGCCAACCCTGGAGGTGTTCAAGGGGAGGCTGGATGAGGTGCTGAGTGATATAATCTAGATGTAGATGCCAGGTTTATTTGGACTATAGGCTGGACTAGATGATATTTGAGGTCCTTTCCAGCCTTATCTATACTGTGAATACTGTGAATCTCAGGAGACTCAGCACATTTACAGCAGCACAGGCTAGATATAACATGCAGCTGTGTTAATTACTGCAAAACTTTCATGTCTCACACTGCATAGAGGAAATTCAAATTCAAATGCTTCATTTTCAAATCCTGCTACCCCAGTATTACCTTTACGAGTGTATGCTACAACACCTCCAATAGCCAGCAGCGAAGCATATGCAAAGCCAATCCAGTCAATCGCCATGGTCCCAACTCTGGAAAAGAAAACACATTGCCACTGAAGGCAAACAAGGTCTTTCCTCCTGGGAGAAAAGCAATCATTACTTAAAGGGTTCTAAATAACACGACACTCTCCTAAGTTGTCTTTGACTACTGTGTCAAAACATTCAGAAGGTGAAGGTACATCTGTTGGCTATTGTACCATCATTTTATTAACTGCTGCCTTTCCTTACACCCCACTATCCAGGTACCCACTTTGAAATTTTTTGGGATGTGTGTGGCATGCATTTTTCCCAGTCAAAAATAAAACTATGGAAGCAAAACGCCTGACATCAGCCAAAGCATCAGTTTTGTTGCACTTGTGCTGTATGTACAGTCAATCTGAACGCACAGTCGGTGGGTACGTGCCGGTCTTCTGACAGCTCAGTGCCCTTTAAACCACACTGCATCTGCTGCATTTCAAGTGGGATGTCACAGACCCTGCAACACCAGGTAAAACCAGGAATTTTCAGAGTCTACCCATAGTTTCCAGGCAGTGACTTAAGCTATTTTGGGAAGTTATACATAGAGCAGCTTTATCCTCTCCATGTCTCTTCCCCTTTTGTTTCACCTTTCCATTTTGACGACCGTCCAAAGTTCGACTTCGATCCTCCGAGAAGCATTTATGCCTCTGTTGTAATGCTGGTCTCCACCCCCCCGGCCGTGCCGTGCCGTGCCNGAGACAAGAGGTGGATGAGGAGTTGTCCGTGAGCTGGCAGTGCTCCCCTGCGGCCAGGAGGGCCAATGGTACCCTGGAATGCATTGGGAAGAGTGTGCAGGCGATCCTGCCGCTCTGCTCTACCCTAGTGAGACCGCATTGGAAGTGCTGTGTCCAGTTCTGGGCTGCTCGGTACAGGAAAGACAAGGAACTGCTGGAGAGGGTCCAGCGAAGGCCATGAAGGTGATGAGGAGTCTGGAGCATCTTACGAGGAGAGACTGAGGGAGCTGGGCATTTTTAGTCTAGAGAAGAGACCACTGAGAGGGGATCTCATCCATTCACCTCAAAGGCAGATGCCAGGAGGATGGTGCCAGACTCTTT
>WEKX01018869.1:24526-104817 GCA_013390025.1 Pitta sordida
GTGTCTCTTCCCCTTTTGTTTCACCTTTCCATTTTGACGACCGTCCAAAGTTCGACTTCGATCCTCCGAGAAGCATTTATGCCTCTGTTGTAATGCTGGTCTCCACCCCCCCGGCCGTGCCGTGCCGTGCCGTGCCAAGGCCTTCCCCTCCTTGTCCCAGGTCAAGTGTACACTCAGCTGAGCACTTCCTTCTTTATACCTGAGCGGGTGTGTTCTGGACCACGGCGTTAAAGGGTGGCAGCACAGACCGCGCACACAGCATTTCATGTCAAGCCTTTAATATTTAATATATCCCTCTCCCCGCCAGCTGTAATCTCCCCGGCACACAGGGTGGGTTCAGGAGGCCGTGGAGCCCCCGAGGAGCAGGTCAGTAGAGGCAGGGCCCCGGCTCAGGGGCATGGGCAGACGGCCCTGGGCGGAGCGCGGCCGGGCACCGCCATGTCCCGCCCGTCCCCCGGCGCCGCNCCACTGAGAGGGGATCTCATCCATTCACCTCAAAGGCAGATGCCAGGAGGATGGTGCCAGACTCTTTTTGGCAGTGTCCAGTGACAGAGTAAGGAACAGTGGCCATAAGCTAGAACACAAGGAGTTTCACCTCACCATAAGAAAGAACTTCTTTACATTGAGGATGGCAGAGCACTGAACAGACTGCCCAGGGAGGTCGTGGAGTCTTCCTCTCTGGAGACATTCAAAACCCACCTGGACATGTTCCTGTGTCACCTGCTCCAGGTGACCCTTCCTTGGCAGAGGGGTTGAACTAGATGATCTCCTGGGATCCCTTTCAACCCTAACAATTCCATGATTCTGCGAGTTGGGGCAGTTGCCCACTGCTGCTGCTGGGCAGTGGGGCTGCGTATCGGGTTCACTAGTTATCAGGGTAATTAATTATCAGCAAAATTAATTATCAGCAGTGGATGAACGAAACTGCACACGCAAAAATAAAATTGGGGATTTCACACATGCTCTTCTTCTCTTTTCCTGTAGTCCTTCTTGAGCCCTGCTCCTCATCCCCTTTTATTTTGCTCTTTTTAAAACAGTCCCTGCTGTTGCCAAACATCTGATTAGGATTCTCACAACTTTACAACTCCATATTTTGACTTCACATGCACACTTTCTCATGCAGTGTATGGCCACCTGTCACACATACCACCATCCATGCCACCTCACACTCTCTCTCAAAACATGAGCTTCAAGGCCAGAGATCTTTTTCTGTCCTACTCAGCTAGGCAACTGGTGCAGCCAAGTTAACTTGTTCCCACAGCTGTGCACTGTGGGGTTTGGGGCACCTCTGCAGCAGCACCCAGCTCAGGGGTGGGCATCTCTTGAGACTCATCATCCAGCCTTTCAGACAATGGAAAGGTCTGTGGTCTTTTAAGCCCAGCCTCACCCCTCTCCTTGTCATGTGTGGGATGGAAGAACTCATGAACAAGGGAGTCATGTATGCAGTGCCATTTGTCCCCAAAGGGCGCCCATCCCGTGGAGACCTAGACAGGGGCAGGGTGAGACTCTGCCGCCTGCAGCACCCCAAAGACACCCTGTGACCCAGCAATGAGCACGCATTGCTGTGCCGGGCACCCCTCTGCCCACTGCCCCTCCCACAGGGCAGGTTCCTCTCTTTCCTCACCCTCATCTTTTGAAACTCCAAGGGCTGCCTGCACAAAGTCAGGTGAGCAGACATGTAAGGCCAAAAGCTGGTACAAGTTTATCAGGGGAAACCAAGACTCTGAAATTAGATGTGTAGCTAATTTATCAAACTGCTTGACATGGTTATTTTAACACCCTGACTTCTTGTCTGCTAGCCCTGTTTGCTGGATCTATTCCACTACAAGCTATTTTTGTCCATACTTTGTCACTCTCTGCGATGTTTCTTTAGCCTTCTCTCAAGTGAGCCATTCTTGACCAGTGCAGGACGTGTCCTTAAGCAATAATTTGGGGGTCCTGTGTGTGGCATTCCCCACACTTCCCTTGTTCCCACAAACATAAACATACCCACAACAGGGAGAGACTCACAATGCCATGTGATAGGACTTGGATACCTGCCTTCTTCAGGGGTCATTTGAAAATCTCTGCCAAAATCCTGTGTTTCCTTTAGGATTAGTATTTACTTAAAGGTGTGGGAGTTTTCCACTCCAAAGGGCTAGCTGGAAAGTAAATCAATATTCTCACTAGTGTTAACATATTTAATTTCCCCTCCTAAAATTCAATTTCTTTTTTTTCTGTTAGTGTTTAACTGCTGTGATACAAATCCACTTTGTGTGAGCTTGCCAAGTCTGCTCAGTGGAAAAACAGAACTGTTCTGCTTATCTACCTAGTGTCTGTGGGAAGGAAGACTGAAGGTACAGCAACTTTGGAAATCAAATACAGGACACTTGAGGGCAGGACTGCTCCAAAATGAAAACAAGAAGTAGATTCATAAGATGACATCCAGAAATCTTGGATTTCTTTATGAAGTATTCTGAGGTTTGTGGCTCTTAAAAAGCACAGTAAAATAACAGTGGATTAAATGGAGTAGAACCATGCAACTCTATTTAAGAGGGTTCCAAAGTGGAACAAATATAGTGTCTTTTGGCACCTCTAGGATAACGATCAGTTGTGGTTACTGATTCAGGGATACTCCTCGCTTAAGTAGACTGGATAACACTGAAGTCTGGGCTAAATTGGAATTCACATAATTATATGCTGCTTGTTCTATTTTCTTCCATCTTCAATTATGAGTAGTATTTGGTACTGTTTTCCCTAAGATGTTACTTAACCATTGTCAGATGTGAAATGGTTGCTATATTTTACAGCGCAAGTGGGAGGTTTTTAATGGGAGGAAAATTAATGGAATTAGTTTGTTAATAGCATGACAAATTAAACCCCTCAGTCCTAACAGCAAAATATAGCAGATCTAGCAGCAAAGCTAGTGTTACTGTTGGTATGTGCTTTCTAGTTTAGTTTTGTCTTGCTTGTAACTGCCAATCTGAGCTGAATTTTCCCTGTTGGGTGTCTGCTTCCAGCTGTTTTATTTTAGCTTGTTTTGGTTATTTTGTTCATATCATGATTTGTTTGCTTTGGTTTGGGAAAGTTCCATTTATGTACAACAATTGAGCCAACCAGGAGAATAAAATTTAGGGGAGAATACACAGTTTTGTCCATTATAAACATAACCCTTTCACTGAACAGCCTCCAGCATCCCTCTGCTTTGCAAAAACAGCTTTCAAATTTGGCCGACAAATTGCTTTCGTTTCAGGGATATAATTTTCCGTCTTCGTAAAAATGTGACCTGAAGAGAAAAAGGGTTAAAAATGTTGAGCGGAGGCTTCTTAAAATTGTACAGCCCAGTCCCCAGAAATATCCATCCATTTCCACATGTTGATCATGTGTGATCTTAAGTTAGCCCCACCTGCATTCACACCTGAATACATGCACTCTCCTGAGAAAGGCTGGGCTTGTGCCTTGCTATACTTGCTGTCCTGTCTAAAATAAGAAGCTTCTAAGGTTGTAATGCAGCCCATCTCTCTTAAAGAGGGCATTTGCAGGATGAAACATGTGAAAGACCTGTCTGCTGCAAGATATTTGTGGGTTTTGTTGTTCTTCCTGTATTAACACTAAAGGTTACTCATAATTGTAAGCTCCAATTAAGATTTAATGCTAACTGCTATCCCAGAAGATAAGCGATGAGTCCAGTGATGTTAAAGGACCACAGAATCACACAGAATCACAGAATATTCGGGAAGGGACCCACAAGGATCATCGAGTCCAACTCTTAAATGGTACCTCTGCCTCCCTGGAGGGAATCAAACCCGGGTCTCCTGCATGAGAGATGGGGACACTCACCACTGAAGGTTGTTTTAAAAGCTGAGAAGCCTGATGTACAGCCTGTTGGGTTGACTTTGCGGGTCATTACCGTGTAGTCCTGAGGTGTCACTTCCTTGAAAATTTAGTAAGAAAGCTTAGATCCATCCATCAATTGAATGGTAAAGTGCAGAGATACTGCCCTGGGATTTGACAATATCCACCATTTTAGTGTGAGAAGTGTGCAGAGAAATTAGTTTCTACATGTGATAGAGGAGAGATTAATAGGAACAAAATGCAATAACGAGGTTGTGATGTTCACTGATTTGGGAGAGCATATGTAAAACTGCTTCTGCCCACCAGGCATAATCAAAGGACTGTAGCTGGTGTTAAGAGCAAGCGTACTTGGCTACCGCTCAGTGTAGTACAGTTATACCTCCGCCATCACGAGGAAAGGGACAGGCCAAAGGCATCGCGAAACATTATTCTCGCAAAGAACTGCAGGTCGTTAATATGCATGCAGGCCACGCCCATTGCTCCACCCCCCAGAACTCCGGAACTCTGCGGATAATTCTCTGCTCATTCCCCTTGTCTCTCTCGGCACAAGCGAGCAAAGGGAACCGTTTCTGAGCGGCTGCTCTGACCATGTGTGTTCCCAGTGCAAACTCCGCGCCGCTGCTCCCCCCGCCATCCCGGCCCGGCCCCAGTGCTCGCGCGGGGTCTCAGCGTAGCACACAGAAGCGGGTCAGGGTGTCGCAGGTCTCTAAATGTTGTGCCCGAGCCGCCCCGTGCTGCCCCGTGCCATGCCTGCGCCATGCCCGAGCCGCCGTGGGGGTGGGGGGTGGAGGGGTCAGGTTGGTATGGGAATTTCTTTCCCTTTAACATCCACCGGTCCCGTGAGAGAGGGGCAGCGCTCCTGGATGGCCCCAGAGGGCGGGGGAACAGAAGCCCCCTCCCAGCACACAGCTTGCCTTACTTTCGTGAGGCAGTCTCCCCGTTCAGGGACCTCCCAGCAGGCCAGGGTGAGTCCTGCCCCACAGGCACTGCTGCACAACCCCTCGGCAGAGCAGAGTCAAACTGCACATGTCTCAGCCAGCTGAGCTCGCACACGGCTGAATCATATTTGCGAAAAAATTGCTTCGCAAATGGGCGAGGTTGTGAAGGAGAAGTCGCGATACAGAGAGGATTCACTGTAATTTGGTTTTCCTAGTTCAGTTCTGATAGACTTCATCTTCTGAAGAAATGGAGGGTTTTCTTTTCAGTATCTCAGGAATCCTTCATCTAACTAAATCCACATTAGGTCCACTAGCTGTGCTCTTCTTCTGAGATATCCCAAATTTCCCATCTTTTTAATAAGTGTGTGGATTTTAAAGTGGCTCAGGACTAGCCAGAGGGAAACCACAAAGAATTTCAAAGATATTTGAAGTGGCTTCTTTGTCCTTGTGTGGAGTTTTCAGCAGATTGAAAATACAGTAATATCTCACCCTTCGCGAGGAAGGGGTCTTGTCAGGGTCTCACAAAACATCTATTTCGCAAACATGCACGGGTCATTAATATACATACAGGCCACGCCCACTGGTCCACCCCCAACCATTCAGGAGCACTGGGGAGCATTTTCCTCTCCTCCCCATGGTCTCTCCCAGCACTGGCGAGTAAAGGGAAGTGTTTCTGAGCCCTCTCTGCCTGGGGAGACCCACCGGAGAATCCCTGGGCTTCTCTTCAGCCAAGCTGCTGCTTTTGCAGCTGCTGCTGGGATGCTGCCACTCCTCATACTTGCCCTCCCTCTGCGGGGGGGAAGCTCTGGGGCTGTGGCAGGGAAGGGGTGTCCTGGGGCTCAGGTCGGCACTCGTGGAGCCTGGGAAACCTTAACTTTGCAACACTATGACACCTGGTGCTCCTTATGCTGGGGGGTGGCATCGGTGTCGGAGTTTCTTTCCCTTTAACATCCACCAGTCCTGGGAGAGGCAGCGCTGGCCGTATGGACCCAGCAGAACACCCCTTCCCCCTCCTGCAGCAAGGGGGAGGGCATGGGGGAGCAGAAGCCTCTTTCTGGCACAGCAGCTGTGGCAGAGGTGGCGTGGGCATGTCCCAACACTGCCTGGTCCCAGCACACAGTGCTGAGCCCACTGCTGCCGCGGCCAGCCCAGCACCACTTTTGTGGGGCACTTCCCTGGGGCTACATTATCACCAGGTGCACTGGGCACGCAGTCCCCGGGCACAGACTGCATTGCCTTCCCTGCCTGTAGCCATGGAAACAGTAACACCCCTGGCGGGGGTCAGTCCCCTGGCTGGGCTTAGAGTAACAGGGGATGATGTGGCTTGCGGCGGCGCTGCGCTGGGTCTCAGCGGCTGCCCGGGGCATACTGCAGTGTGAGCCTTCCCCTGTAGGGACTGGGCATGGAGACACACAGGAGCGGGGCAGGGACCGGGACACAGCGCCACGGGAGCGAGAGATACAGCGCGCCCTCACCGCAGGGCCGGGCCAGTCCCACCCCACAGGGAGCACCAGTGCTGCCCCTCAGCGAAGCAGAGGCACTGCATAAGCGTCGGCCAAGAAGCTCCATAAGTCACTGAGGCAAATATGTGGATAAAATTTCTCGCAAAACAGTGTGGTTGCAATGGAGGGCTTGCAATGCAGCAAGGTATTACTGTAACTCATGAAGATTAAAGTTTCTTGGGTCAAAGGAGAGTGTGTGTGTATATTTTCAGACATTTTTCCTACTATCTGTTATCCTATGAAAGATATCGGATTTCTGATACCTCTCTACTATTTGCTTGGCACAGAGGGATCTGTTTTTAGCTGCACATACAGAGAGACAGGTGTTTTCCAGACAACAGCTCACTGAAGGGCAGAAGCACAGGATCCCTTGCCATCTCCAGATTTACCGGGTACACTGAGGCTTACCTAAAATCTGTATATGCCTCAAAGCAGCTTTCTGGGCTGAAAATACCTTGAAGCTAGGAAATTTTTAGGATTAAAATTCCTGTATACATGCCCTGTCTTTAGTCTTTCCTAGGCACCATTTCATGTTCACTGTTCTTGCTCTTTCTCTTCTGCCCATGGCCATTGACTGAGACAGGAGCATGAGAAGGCTGGACCTTGTTCAGGTCCAGCATGGGCAACCTTGTGGACAGCAGTATCCACATCATAGGCATCCTTCAGACCTTTCTCACCCTGAAAAGAAGGCAAAGTAAGATATAACATCCCTTCCAGAAAGAAGAGGTCTGTGAGATCCTAGCTTTCTTGGGATGCACTGAGTGTGGCTCCAGCTGTGATTTTGCAATAACATACCTCAGTTGCTCACTTCCCCATCCTCTGTCACTTCCTTGAACCACATCTGACATTCAGTGAACTCTGTACTGAGTCATGATAAATCATCAGAAAATTTAGCTCACTGCTGACATTTCTGTTCTGGAAATGCAGTCTTAGACGTGATCCTTGCACATGTATAGAAGAGGGGAGGGAAAGGTGGAGGGACAGTCCCACTCCAACCCACATCTCATATTCTCAGGAGTCAAATGGAAGGGAGCAAGGCTCCCACAGCATGAATCTCAATTTGGAGAGATACAATATGATCAGGATTTATGAAATCAAGGCAGTGGGTAGAGTGAATAAAGGCTGTTGTTCTCCAAATCCTGCAGAACTACAACTAGGGACAGTCATCAAAACTAGTAGGAGATTGGTTTAGAAAAGATAAAAGGGAATATATATTTTTTATGCAGAGGTATAGTGAACCTGTGGAATTTGCTGCCAGCAGAGGTTTGGGAGGCAAATTAGTCAGCACATTGGAAAGGAGACAAAACAATTAAATGGATTATTAAACAATTTAACATATTCAGAAAGAGATGCTAAAAGGAGTGAGTAGGGATATACTCCTTAGCATCCGTAATACAGTGATTGTGGGTGCTGGGGGAGAATAAAGAAAATGTATATGTCTGGCTTGCATGTTGTCTTGAAATTGTATCTCTTGTTATTAGAGAAAGGATACTGAGGAGGTCTGGATGTTGGTCTAAGCCACCAGGAAATCCCTTGTGTCTTTTCAGGGGTTCTGATTTGTGTCCACAGGCATGCAAGGATAAATACCATGTTGACAGGAGGTTGTATTTTATTTTTTGAAGGTGATAGCTCAGGGTTCTCTTATCTCAGTGAAACGTGAACATTAGAACCCTAACACTGCATTGTACCCTCTTGAGGATACATGCAGGTTTAGGACAATCCTCATAGTATTAGCACTTAGAAAGGGACTAAACTAGAGCCCTTCAGATGGTGCACTTTTCCCCTGGGATCCTTCTGCTCTGTTTGCACAGACCTTGATGAATACACGTCTCAGGAAAGATTTTGTAAGCTATGATAGAATTTCCCCCAGGATATCGATGTATTTTGGAAATATTATTTGAGAATCTTCTGCTGGAAAACATCTAGTGCAGCTGAAGGAGAGAGAGTGCCAGATTAGACAGATTGCTAGGCATGAATCCCAGCCCTTATTTGTGTGAGTATTCCTTCTGTCTTTAGATAATCACGGTAACATTGGGAGTGTATTGCTTATACAAGCACTACTGAGAAAAGGGGATAGACAGGCTTGGGACCTCAAAGCAGTGTTCTTCTTCCAGCACTTTTCTAGTGAGGTTCTGACCTTGTTTCCTCATCAGAGCTTGTTACAGTTGGTAAGTCCAGTCAAAAGGTCCACACACTACTCAGTAACCCCCAGTAACTATTACCAACCCATCTTTTACATGTAGTAACAGTAACATTTTTAACAGTTCACATGTTATTTTCCTTTCCCTTCCTGAGCTCTTTCCACACTTAGATACAAGTGTACTCTATTTCATGCCTGGTTGATTATGGAACCAGATTTTTGTCTCTGCTGAGGGGTTTTTTGCTGCTCTTCCAGTGCAGACGAGCAAGAAGCATGTGCTAGAGGAGCCCCCAGTGGGTGGTAAGACTTGGTGTCTCATGATAGTTGTCCTGCCAAGCCAGCCTGGAGGAGCAAAGCTCAGTGAGACCTCAAGGATCTCATCTAATAACAGTGGTAACCTAATTTAAAAAAAAAAAAAAAGAGAGAAAAGCTGTTTTAATATTTTTTTGTGTGTGTGTGTGTGGCTGATGATACCCCAAGGAGTACCAGTGTGAGTGCAAAGGGAGGATTATAAACATCAAATTATAGAAAGTGTTTGCATATATACTGTTGTGTGCAGTTACTCAATCTTGGGAAAAAATGAAGTAATTTTTTTTTTTGTGCACCTAAAAGGGGAAGCCAAAATTTTAAGCACTTATATAGATCAGTCTCAAAAAACTAAACTGTGAGAAAAATAATGCCAACAAGACTGCAACTTAAAATCCAGATTTCAAGCCAAACATCTAAGAAGGGAGAAGTATTCCGTGGAAAATATAATATTTCTGCTGTCTTTCTGACCACAGAGTTACACTCATTATAGTAAAGCTATAATTACAGCCTTGTGAATACGATGCTGCAGACAATGGCCTGTCAGTGTTTTTCCACTGTAAACTCTCATGTGAGGTTTGCAATTTCATGAAATACAATTATCTTTGGCTGGGATATTCAGCTACAGTGTCATCCCAGAAAATGGGCTCTATGTTTGTGTGTGTTTGTTTCCTTTACCAAGTTGTTCAAAGTTCATCGCTTGGTAAGTGCTCAAACCTTTCTGATTGCTTGGCTGCTTGTGCCTCATCAGTACTGTGAGAATGTATGGAAAGTTTGCTGTCACTGGTAATTCATCGATGCTGGGCAATATTCAGGGCAGTGAGGCTGTCACAAAGTCCACACTTTGGACCAAACTGCCCACATTTGTATTGCTGTTTGGGAAATTCAGGACAGCAGGATTATAGCAAGTTAGCACTGACTAGCCTACCCAGGCATGCACAGCAAAATGTGCTTTAGGGAATACCGGAGTATGTTGTTACAGCTATGGAAGGAGGGAGAATTGGCCAGCCCAATTAAGTGAGTAAAATTGAATAAACTTGTCTGTCTTTCAGGAAAATGAAATTCTGAGTTGATATTACAATCCCCCTCCAACACCTGTAGGATTAAGTGAAACTCTGCAACAACCATTGCACAGTTATGATTTTGATTCTTTAGTGGGACTTAGCTAAGGTTATTCTCTCTGAGATCCAAAGCCAGCCCCGTTTGCTAATTTCACAGATAACTGAAAGAGAAAATACAGGACTGACGGTGAGTGCTGATCCCCAGACTGAAGTATAACAGCATGATTAATTACAAATGCTAACCATGTAACATCTGCATACGAACTCCTGGGAAATAGGCCTCAAATAACCGTTTGTATAATACTTTACTTAAAAATAACTATTTTGAGACAAATGTTGCATGCACTTAAGGGATCTCACCTGTATTTAGATGTGATTTACTAAACATGAATTTATTCAGTGTGAATGCTCTAGAAGAAAGATGAAATCCTTGTGCTACAAAGATCTCTGGTTGCTTCAGCAACTTTTTAGACATTGCAGGGAAAAACTGCTTAGTTCACATAGTTTAAAATAAATATATATCAAAGCAGTTTATTGCTTTATTGGCAGTGTGTAATTAACCCGCAATCAGTGAACTATGCACGAGATCAACAAACCAAATAGCCAAGCCATACTAGAAATTTCTAAACAGTCTCATAACTAATCCCAAAGCCTTCTTAATGTACACATATGCACACACAGGAACACTCGGGCACACGTACACACAGAGTTGTATGCACCCCGTCACTCATGGGCAGCATGGGTTACAAAAACAACCCCCTTCCCAAAGATTGCAAACTTCCCTGTTTAGACGTGACTCCTGTGGGAGATATGGATCCTCTACCTTTTTGCAGACCCCTGCAGCTCTCTGCAGTTCACGAGCAAACCACATGCCCTGGAGACAGTTGTTTCCCCTCCAAGGTCTGTCCCTTCTGTTGTGAGTTTTCACACATCTTTTATACTTCTTTTCAGTCTGGCTCCTGCTTTGTATCAAGTCTTTTTGTAATTCCCCAGTAACTGTTTAATCTGGCTGACCATCATCTTTTGTAACACGATCAGTCTGGACAAATGCTGACCAAGCAGTTTTTTGTGTTTCATCTGCAGACAGAGATACACACTTTGGTCACATCTTTATCTTCAGGAGTGACATTATCTATGCCATTTATCGATGGGGGTGCTGTGCATCCCTGCCAGGTCCATAGTGAGGGAGAGCCCTCCTTGGGATGCACGTGGGCCAAGAGAGCAGGGAGAGCAAGGGGCACAGCCTCAGCCATGTGGCTGACACTGCTCAAACCAGAATGAGCTCTCATGTTCTGGATTCATCCCACACAGCTGAAGGTAATGATAAGTGGGCAAACAAACCTATTTCCAGACACCCTTCAGATTTTGGCTCCAAAATCCAAAAAGAAAAGTAACAGTTGCTTTACTAAATGTCTTCTGAATACCTATTAGGATTCTCAATAAAGGCATCATAAATGGGACAGAAAGAGCAAATTGGACCATTGGAAAACTCTGCAGAGAGACCATCTGGGCCTGGTGCTTTACTGGATGGTGAAGAATTTACATTTTACACTCCCACAGTTTACTTTTTCCAAGGTGATAAAGACATTCGGATAATTTTATTTTTTTGGATGTTTTACATAAAACGAATAGCCACGATTGAAACTGGAACTGAAGTCAGGAAATAACCAGATTGTGTACAATGTAGTAAAGTGCTGGCAAATGCCATGTGTTACATGATTAATTTAGTATAAATGCCAGTTATGGATTTGGTTTGTCAGCAGTTGGCTGAGGTTTTGTGATTACTGGCCAATAGTTTAACTGATGATTTGATCTATAACAGAATCCTGAACTTTTGGGAATGAAAGAGAGTTGGGGTGATAATGAAATGCATTAAGTATACTTACAGCTGTTATCTGCTAGACAGGGTACTGATACATTCTGGGGCCTTCATTTAAGTGATGAACAGCCTTGTGTCCCAATACAGTACAAGTGGTAAATCAAGACAGGGGATAGAACCATGTGGCTGCTGTTGATTCAGTATATCTCAGGCAGCATTTTTGAATTGCAGATAGAGAGGTAAAGAAAACTCTAGATCTGGCTATAAATACAGTTGCAAAGTATGGCACCACTCTTGCCTCTGAGTCAATCTCTAATTGCTGTTCTTGGCATATCAGCACTGAGCCATAGGGAATGGCCATCTGTCAGAGATAATTGAAAATGGAGGCACTAACCATCTGTAGGTCTTTAAGGCCTCCTGACATTTTTCATATGCTGAAGGATAATCTAGTGTTATAATTTATAGTTTGTCTACCTATTATCCTCTACATTTTTCAATGGAATACATTATTCTTGATCTGATGACTTCCTCTTCTGCAGCCTGTCTATGTCATAAACTCATTTTCTTACCTCTCTGCAGTTCACTCTTGGCTGAAGTGAGTCCTGTAGATCTTCGTAAGTTTGAGAATTTTTCAAAAGATGTGCTATGTGAATTGCAGGTCACTGTTATTGCTGGAGCAAGCAAGAAGTTTTCCCTAAAGCCTTAGGATTTGAGTGGGCTAAAATGGAATTCAGATCTAGTTTCTACTTTGTGAAAGTCAATGAGTGCTGTATTATATTGCTCTCTCTTATCCATATAACGTATATGATTTGGGATGCATATGGAGCACAGAACAACTGGCTATGAAAACTCTGTATTTGTGTCCTAGGGAGGCAGGGCAGGGAATATACAGGGGTATTCCACCCTTCCCACATTGAATCCCCATTGTCTCTCATTTGATCTTAATACAAAAGTGCCAGGAGAAGTGTGGAGGATATGGGAGCTGCTGAGTAGAGATTGTGGTGACTGCCTATGGCATGCTCATCCCTGGCACCTTGGGAATGGTGATATTGGCAGCCCTGGGTCCCACAGCATGCTGGCGCTGCAAGGCTCTGCACATCTGCATGAAGCAGTGTGATTTGGACCAAGAGAGCTGTGGCCATCTGCCTGTTCATTTTCAGAGCTGGAAGCTGGCAGCTGGTTTTAGTGCTGGGAGGAAGGTGACTTTGTCACTTCACTGTTCCTGCCACCTCAATAAGCTGCCCAGAATTATCCATAAAATACTGACTCTTTCTTACGGGGGAAGTGTTCTTCTGCACCACCAGAGGGAGAAGCCAACTGGTTTTGCTGTCCAATAGAAACGAAAACTTCTCTCTGGATTTTAGTGATACGTACCCTTCTTCCCTCAGAAGCCTTTTGAGGTGGAAATGACTGTGTGGATCCTGTGTTAGAAAAACTAGATAACTAGGACATGAATTAGCTATCAAACTTATCACTGGAGTGAGTATCTGAGCTACTCTTGAGTACCAGATTGTCTCACAGCAGCTGCTGCTGTCTATCACATTTCTATTGCTGTTTACTGTCTCCAAGGGAGGGAAGGAATTTGCATGTTTTTTAGGGTTAGTTTGGAGAATTTATATGGGGAAGAGGTAAAATTGATTCAGAGCCTTCAACCTTAAACTCTACAAAGTACTTGTCTTTCCAGCATAGATATGTGGTGCTCTTGGTCAGACGCACACTCGTAATATACATACAGCCAAGGGATGTACTTCTACAACTTCTGATGCTCTACTACTGCTAACTCTAAGTCACCGTCATTTTCTGGGACTGGAAGTGTGTAACCTCAGCCTAGCCTATTAAAAGCTCAGGTGACTCAAATTCCCTTTTTATAGCTTTGCACAGAGCGTCATCTTAGCTTCATTCGATGACAGTGGTTTTGTGAGGAGAAAAATAAGGAAGCAAATTCTCACCCTTGTTTATGATTTCAGCCTCTTTTTGGGAAAGAGTTCCATGCACTCACATTCAAATGTAATTTAAGATTCTTCCTTCCTATTTTTGAAGTTTACTGTGCATGTGTATTTTGGAAGATGGATGTTATTAGCACAGAACAGTGTGCTTGTTATCTATTATACCATGATATATTTACTGAGAAAATTTTAATAAATAAACCACAGGCTTGAACCCCTGAACCCTTCTAAACCAGCCAATTCCCATGGGGAGTTCAGGAGCTTTTATGGATGGATACTGTGTTCTCATGAGAATTTTATTAGAGCTTGTAGACTCAAAACTGACTAGCAGGAGAATTTATGAGGTTACATGGGAACTATCACATCTTTCATTCCGACACCCTCTGAGTTTATAAAATGAAACCTTCTTTAACAGCTTTATAAAATAGAAGTGTTAATGCAACTTTAATAAAATATCCAATGTTATCAATAATTTCTCAGCTCTTAGCATAGCTGGTTAATTTTACCAACTTTTCATTTTTCATTATATTATCCTATATTAGAGAGTTGGATAAAGAGTTTTTGCTAAAAATTGCTGGGGAAGGGGGAAGTAAGGAAGGAGAGAACGTCATAAGTTACTAAATGCATTGAAGAACTTTTGTTGAGATGGATAATAGGAAAGTTGAATAGTGTCCACTATGTACTTGCTTAGCCTCTATTCTCTTTACTGACTTGAATACTCTCTAAAATTCCTCTTTGCCTAAATTTAGAACAGTGTTGGAGTTCTGTAGCTGCTCGTTATCCCACTCGAATTTTAACTTAAAATGTTATTTTGCCTCATATAGTTCAGCTGGAAAGCTTCCTAAGCCAGGAATTGAGGTCTGTGGTAGTGAACTACAGAGGAAGTGGTCTAAGCAAGACTCCCTTCTGGGGATATTCCAACATTTTATTACATTGTGTACTAATGGGTAGAGAAAAGGACTGAGAGCCAGGAAGGGCAGGGTTTTAATCTAATGACTCATGATATGGCCTTCGGCAAAATACGTGACCTTGTAATTCAGCCAAATTAGCTATAACTGGGCAAAAATAGGGGCTCAGTGTAGTGTTTAGGCAGATATACAGATGTGCCTATTGCAGAGCATTCAGGGTCTGCGCTTTTTATCTCCTTTGTAATAGACACCATGGGAAGACAGAAGATGTCCTTTCAGCTGCTTCAGAGAAGGTCAAATACATGTTAACCTGTATTTTTCCTCGAACAAGAGCTTTAAATGCTGTTGGACACAGGTCGGTCCTCTGCTCAGTTTTATTCACCTGTGAGTGATCAATTTGTTGGTCTTGGTGGTGATCGGGTGTCAGGGAGACCAGGCACAAGGAGGACCAGGCACAAGGCGCAGATTGAATCACACAGGATCACACACAGGATATTCTGAGTTGGAAGGTACCCACAAGGATCATCTAGTCCAACTCCCAAGAGAACACCAACACAGGGATCGAATCCACAACACCGGAGTCATGGGCACCACACTCCATCTATCTAAGCCTCCCATTATCTAGGCCATGTCACTGAGTTCCTCATTCAGTCTTTTCTTAAACACCTCCAGAGATGGAGACTCCACCACCTCCCTGGGCAGACCATTCCACTGAGAGATCACTNGTGCAGTTTGCCCAACCACATATAGGTGTAAGACTGTCTGGAATGCACAGTTTGAGACACTGGAGCCCAAAGGGCGTTCTTCAAATGGCACAAGAAGTGCATCAGGTTTCCAACTGTCATTGGAAACATTGTTTTGACCGTTGTCCCAACACACTGTGGCTATTTAAGATGTCACAGGCTTTGTTTTAAATCAGGAGTAGATCTTTGGTATGTGGCTAGCACTGATTTAGGTAAGAGCAAGTTGTTTCTGCTGCTGCTGCTGCACCTCCATGTGTTGTAGTCCTTATGGCTGTCTCAGATCATGGACCCACAACTCCATCTGGAGTGCTTCAGGCTCTCAGCAGTGTGTGAAGCATTCACCTGTCCTCAGAATTCACAGAATCACAGAATCAGTAAGGTTGTAAAAGACCATAGAGGTCATCAAGTTCAACCTATCACCTATTATCTAACCTAGCCAAACCTGTTACCTAACCTGATGCCATCCTGCTACCAACACACCATCCTACCTATAACACACTACCCTAATATCTAGGTCATGCCACCAAGTATCATCCAACCTTTTCTTAAACACCTCTAGGGATGGTGACTCCACCACCCCCTTGGGCAGCCCATTCCACTGAGAGATCACCCTCTCTGTGAAAAAGTTCCTTCTAATGTCAAGTTTAACCTCCCCTGACGCAGTTTAAGACCAGATTTTATTTCAGTCTCACATTACACGTTATGTTCTTACTGTCCTTCAGAAATGTGAGGGAGAAAATCTAGTGGATTTTACTGCTTACCTGAACAGCTTTCATACCTTAAAGACCTGTTGTGATGGCAAAACACAGGGAGTCAAAATATCCTTGGTTCTTCATTTACAGGCTTAGCAAAACTGTGTTTTCATGACAATTGTTCAAGCATAAGAAAAACATTATAAATACATCTCATGTGTCTAGTCTTTTCTATCTCAGAACAGGATGGAATGGGCAAGGTAGATACTGTACTGCTTTTTGTAAATCAATGGGTCCATGTATTTGCAGACATTTATGCAGAACAGGTTGACTAAACTTCTTGTGCTTCAAAGTATTCCTGAAATAACATTTCACTGATCCTGTGAAGATGAAAATAGGAGGAAATCACATACTTACAGAACTACAAACCACTGATGTTATTTAATAAGAGAAAAGCACTAGGTTGGCTCAAAACCAATCTGGAAAGGCTCTTTGTTGAAGTTATCAAGGTGACTACGTCTGGGCTTGGTTTTTAATATCTTATGTACTTTATGAATTTGTTTCTCTTTGACATTTCATGTTCACTGTGTTTTAATTTTTCTGGTTCAGTTAATGTGAGCACAGTAGTTTGGAGTTTGATCATTATTCCTCAGATTCTGCAGCAGTTAAGAAGCTAATGCAGAAACATTTATTTGTTCTTTAACATGACCTTTGCATTTTTCTCATCTTTACCACCCCGTAGCATAATACAGATCAACAAAGGGGCTCATTTTGTATCTCTGAATGACCATCAGGTTCTCATTGGAATACATTGCAAACACTGCCATAAACTGTTAGGAATGGGTGAACAGTTTTCTTGGGGGTATTTGCTGCCTCTGGCAAATAAAAAAATTCTTCTCCTCATAACAGATAGTCATATTCCTGATTATCTGTGTCCTCTTCCTGTCAGCCACTGCCCTAGCAGCAGTGGTTGCTACTGAAGCCATATCTCTACTAGAACTGTCCTGCTTTGAGCT
Source organism: Pitta sordida (assembly GCA_013390025.1). Taxonomy (NCBI): domain Eukaryota; kingdom Metazoa; phylum Chordata; class Aves; order Passeriformes; family Pittidae; genus Pitta; species Pitta sordida. The sequence continues at coordinate 41,432 of WEKX01018869.1, forward strand.
CTTAACAATTATTTCAGGCTCTAGCAAATGTGTAGTTCCAAAAGCACTGGCATGTGAAGTGTTCTGGCTGACACACAGGCATGTTTTTATTGCCTGGTTCAGTTAGCATCCTTCCTTGCTCCCTGTTTGCCAACCCTCCCTCTGCCAGCTCCTTACACCTCAACCGGTGTTGCCAAACACAAAGCTTACTAGTAATTGTTTAGTAGTATGGAGTTAGTTTGAAATGTAGGAAAACAGATTTGAGTGCTGTGACCTGGCCAGGAATTCTGTTTGCAAATACTTGTTTCCAAGTGTGCTTCACTATTTTAGATATTTTCTAGTAAGAAATTATTTGACCTTTGTCTTATCTGTCAGCGATGAATCTCTGTCCTAATCCAAGACTGGGATGCCCTGTTCATCCACCCTGTTTATCTTCCAGCAAGAAAAGCACTGGTTGTTCCCTAGCCATCCACAAAGAAGAAAAAGTGCTGAGGACCTTCTCATTAGCAGAGTTCAGGCTGAGAGAAAGGATTGTCTGAGCTGCATTTCAATGTGGGAAAATTCAAATTAAGAAAAAAAAAAGGTGAAAAATTGAGGAACCTCTAAAAGAATATTTTCTAATTATGCATTTTTTAGTTGGAGTTTGAATGAAAAGAATGGGAGGAGGAACCTGCTTTTGTTGAGCTATTGATGTTTTGGAATAGCACAAAAATGTTATGGAAATACTAACGAGCCATGTTCCTTCACAGCCAAAGAAGGAAAACTTGTGGGAACTGTTGCCTTCCTAATTGTGGAAAAGCGCAGGAGTGCAACTCAAACATGCTTTTCCAATCTTCATTGTAATTGTGCATTATAGATTAGACTTATTTCCATAGTGTGGAAGATACGAGATAAACTTGAACTCCAGGTCATGAAAGGATGGGTTCTGGATATTTGTAGAAAGTGTCCTAAATGGTTGCTGCTTCAAAGTGTCATTTCCATTTTTAAATTCAACATCCTTAAGACAACTACTTTGAAGAAAGTTAATTTCATCCAATATATTTAAAGTTTATAAAATTTTCTTCAGTTATGTTTAAGAATGTGGCCTGTTTCTAATGGCACTGCCATTTTATTAATCTGTCTTTTCAAGCATGTTTTAGTTGGCATTTTCATCTATGTTTTGCCTCATTTTTAATGAACTCTTAACTGCTAAATAGTGGTTATCTGGGTCACAAGCATCAAAAGTAGCTGGTGTTCCTCAGAGCTAAGAAGAGTAGACAGAAATGCTGCTCAGTATATTTTACACAGTATGTTGTGGTACAATGAGCTAAAATTATCTCCTGTTAGAACAGCAAAATAAGAAATATGCCAATTTAGATTTAAAATTGGCAGCAATTCAGAGGGTTGAGGGAATGAGAAATTGTGGAAATTCACTGCTTTATTTTTCCCTTTCTGTCCAGTCTATATCAGTTTTTTAGGTTGTGTGTGGATGCTTGAAGTTTATGTGCTCTAGAAGCTCCATCTTCCTTCTCCTCACTGTTAATAGCGGTATCATGAAGCATTAAGTCTGAAAAGGATGTCAGTTGTCATTATTCTAGACACCAAGTGAAACACCTGTCAGCCTACCTTAGTATGTAGTTCCATACAGTTCAAATAGATGGGAGAAACAAGTAAGCACTAGCGGCCTCATTTTACAGATAAAGAATTAAAATGAAAATATGGCAAGTGTATGGCTCATCTCTGTGACCTGAGCTGTGTGCAAGTTAGATGTTTAATGTTGAACTAGTTGCTTAAGCTCCTTCCTGAGTGGAGACAGATAGCCCTCGGTGATTTATTCCATCTGTCTTAACAATCTGTATTCGAGTGGTTAGAATGGGTGATCCTGAGATAAGTCTCTTGTTGTATCTCTCCAACAAGCCAAAGCTGAAAGGTTTTGCCTCCAGTCCTCGCCTTGCGACTGGAAGAACTTCAGTGGAGGCTGCCAAGATGGTCAGGGCCAAAGTACGTGTGAGGAGCCACTGAGGGAGCTGGGCTTGTTTAGTGTGCAGAAGAGATGGCTCCAGGGGGACCTAAGAACAGCTCTCAGTGCCTACAGGGAGGGTGTCAAGGAGATAGAGCCAGGCTCTTCACGGTGGTGCATGGTGACAGGATGAAAGACAGTATCTACAGCTGAAATGAGAGAGGTTCATACTCAGTATGAGGAGAAATCTTTTCTCCACGATAACAGTCCAGCTGTGGAACAGATAAGCCAGAGAGCTGGTGTGCTCTGTGTACTTGCAGATTTTCCAGAATCACCCAAGCAACCCTATAGCTGACCCGACTTTGACAGCAAGTTGGTGCTGGAGACCTGGGGTCCCCTCCAACATAACCAGTTCTGTGACTCAGCTGGCCATGAACTCTGGTTTTCATGCAATGTCAGATGTTATGAGGAGCTGAGAACAAAACTGAATGCCATTACATCATCCTCCTGATATACATTGTCCCTGGATTACTAAATGCTCTGCTTAGTTCTGCTCACCACACTACAGAATATAGTAGATGTAAGAGAGACAGGAAAGACACAGAAAAGAGACTACAAGGGAAAACTAAATAAGCTAGGCTCTGCAGCTTGAAGAGAGGTGCCAGGTCGGGATGCACTACAGACCTAGGAAGTGATGATTATTGAAGAGATGCTAAAAAGGGAATGATTAGTCATTGTTTTTGGAATACTAGAAATAGAGAGCACTCAGCAAAGTGATCAGGCAGCAAGTTTAAAAACAAACCAGACTTGTTCATGCATATACAACAATTGAGAAGTGATTAAATGAAGTAATGAAAAATTTATCCATTGATGCACAGGGTGGTGCCCATGGCTCCAGGGTTGTGGGTTCGATCTCTGTGTGGGCATTCACTTGGGAGTTGGACTATGTGACTCTTGTGGGTCCCTTCCAACTCAGAATATACTGTGATCCTGTGACACTGGTCAGTCTGACATCTCTCATTACCACCTCATCACAGTGACCATGGCCTGCTCTTGCAGGCTGAGCTTTAGGAAAACTCTCTGTTATTGGCTTGAGGTGCTTCATATCTCCAGACTAAAAATAACCTTTTTACTTTTTGTGCCACGTGATCCCCATCTATAAAATTTGTCTTTTCCAATCTTCTGTGTGGTTTATCAGCATTAAAATATTAGTAAATATGGAATACAGGAGGTGCCATCAGAACATAAGGAAACACTTTTTTACTGTGAAGGTGACTGAGCACTGGCATGGGTTGCTGAGAGATGCTGGGGAGTCTCAATGCCTGGAGATATTCAAAAGCCAGATGGATATGCTCCTCAGCAGCCAGCTGTAGGTCACCCTGCTGGAGCAAGCAGGTTAGACCTCCAGAGATCCCTTTGAACCTTAAAAACTTTGTGATTCTGTGAAACAGCAATGTTAGTAAATATAAAATATAATTAAAATGATAGGACTACTCATGTTAAACGACTGAACCTCTCTGGAAGTCCAACAATGTGCCTGACAAAGAGGAAGGGTTGCTCTCTCTTTAAAGAGATTTATCAGCCATGTTTTTGATGTCACAAATATTGCAGTGCTCTGTGTAAACTACACTTTTATGAGGATTGTGTTGCACTGGAATTGGATGCATGTGGGTGAAATCATAGCTCCACCAATGTCTTTAAAAATGTCCCAGCAGGGCAGCATACTCCTAAGCAAGTGTGTTAGATGATTAGATACCTACCTTATGGTGAAAGACAAGTGCTGTGCTTATACAAACATATTTTCTTGTTCAGCTTCGATGCATTGTCTGAGCAAATGCCCTTAGCTGAGCTCATTATCACAGCCGTAACCAGACAATGTGAATTTTACCTGAAGGAGAAAACAGAAGTTTCTGGTGTGTCTGTAAAAGCTGTGGACTCCTTAGTTTTCACTTGTCCCTGACAGCTGCTCAGTGCTATTTCAGAGCAGGTCTGCACTGCAAACACCTTGACTAGCCATTGCAATGGTAGCCAAGCCATGAATGCAGTATTGCTGCTTTATCTTTCTTATTACATGCGCTTTGCAATCTCAGCACGTGGAGTTACCACACCTGGTTGCACCTAACCCAGGTTTCCATGGATACCTTTTCATTACACTGCAGTCTATAGAGCAGATATCCCCAGGTGTGCATACAGCACACCCTTACTGCTGTTCAGGGTTGGTGCTATGCAGTGAGACTGCTTTGCACTTGGAAGGGTATGTGGCAAAGCTGTCTTATCCAAAATAAATAGATAGGAAGACAAAAGATACTATTTATTGCTATTCCTTAACAGAATGAGCCCCCGAAACACTCTTGTTTTCCATTGTCTGTTGTGTAAGATTTTCTCTTGCCAGTTAACCTTTTAATTCTATTCTTCACTAAAGGGAAAGGTTCAGGAAGATGAGAAGAAAATGCACTTTTATCTCAGGTTTTACCCCAAAACAGTGTTACCATATAATATAAACACCTTGGATAGTAAGGCATAAATATTTGGGTCCATATAAAGAAAAGCTAAAAATGAGATTTAGATGTGCCTATGTGAAGCTAAAATTATGAAAATTAACTTTCTCTGCTCCTAAATTTGGAAGATTCAACAAGATTATAACTTTATTAATTCCAAGGCATTACCTCTATACCAGCAGATATGCATGCATGTGCCTACAAACACCATACATACATGCATATATATATATATATATATCTCAATATATAAATATTTAAAGAGTTACGTATTTAAAGACTTTACATACTTGAGCAGCATCACATTTGGCTCATGAAGAGTGGGAACAGTAAGTGTCCCTTCCACTTCACCTCCAGCATTCCCTGGCTGGAATGGGCTTCTTGCATCAAACACCAAAGATAAGTTTTCTTGAGAAACTCTTGTATTTGACACAAACACATTAAGGTTAGTGGGAATTTGTATATTCTATGTGAAATGTATCCTTATTTAAAAGCGAAGTTTTATCCTTCTGTTATTTTCAATTTCTAAAATGTGAAATACATCAGGCCTATGTGACATGGCAAGAGGATGACAGTCTAACAAGACAATGTATAGAGAGAGAGGACAGAGGAGAGTTAAAGATCTGTGTGTTTGACCCCATGGTGAGGTCTAACATTTTGTTTCTTTCTTTAATCTTTGCTTGCTATTTCGCTTGTTATTGTAACTTTACTGAATTTTTCTCTTTCTTTTCTTTCTTTATGCTATTTCTTCAAATAAATACAAAAAGCACAGCAGTAAGCATTAAAAACAGAGAGATCAGAACGAATTCAGTTGACTTACAGCAGGGATGAATTTTCTCCCTTGCCATAGGCTGAGCAAAGGAGAGACAAGATGAGAGGAATGGATTTCTTTAATCAGATGCAGACTTCTCACATTCGGTTTTAAAACCGTCAATACCTCACTGTCTATCCATCCACTCTTCCTTATTGTCCTTACTGCTCTCATGACCAGTGCTTTGGTTTTATTGAGACATACTTTGTGTCACATTGAAATCACAGATAGATTGTTTTCTTGATGCAATTCATTGACTAGGAAATCACAGAGTCACAGACTCTTCTGAGTTGGGGACCCACAAGGATCATCAAGCCTAACTCTTAAGTGAATAGCCTGTACAAGGATCAAACCTGGGACCTTGGCATTATTAGAACCACGCTCTGACCAACTGAGCTAATGTCAATATTAGAGGCACAGGTCTCTGTGGATTTACACGTTGCTTTGGAAAGCAGAAATGAAACTTTACAAAGATGGCACATTAGCATTATAAACCTACCTGGCAGCAGTAGTTTCCCAAATTGAAATGAAAAACAGCAGTGAATTAGGCCCTGAAATTTAATGACCCAAGTAGGCAAGGGAGAGTGAGCACCCTTTGTATGCAAGCCAGGAACTGGTTGCCTTGACAATTAGTGAAAGTCAGATCAAAAGGTTGTTTGAAAACCCTGGCATTTAGAAGCAAAGATGGGAAACAACATCTTTCTTTTCTAGCTCTGGAATTTGGAGATAGAGAAAAAAATAGCAATTGGATAGATAGATAGTTATTTGAATTCTCCCTGCTACCTCTGTGCACCTGATCAAACAGCCAGCAGTTGAAAGGCTGATGCAGTCAGGCTTCCTGTGTGATATGAGCATGATAAAATTTGTTGCAGCCAAAACACCTGAAAGTACAGACCTTAGAAGAAAACAGGAAGGAAAAGCAAGGCAAAACAAAAAGTCCTAGCCCAGGGACCCTGTCATTATGGCATGCAGAGGCTTCAGAGGAAGACCAAGAGGAGAGAAAATGTATTTTCTCCAAATATGCGTTGGATGGGCTGCACAAAACGCTAAAAAAGACATGCTTCCAACACCACCTTTTCTTTAATGTAATTGTACCCCACTGCACTAGTACCTACACCCCATGTGTCCCTCTCTTATTAGCAACTTCCAGTCCAGGATCATAGTCTCCTATCTGCTACTTTGGAATTCCTAGCATACTCCAACCTCCCTCCCTTGCAGCAGCTGGGATCTTTTATCTCACCTCTCTCCACCCTTATTTTTCCCACCTCAATCCATGTTTCCTACTTTTTCTGCCTCATACCTTCTGCAGCCAGACTCAGGAGCAGCCACAACGTCACTGGCCTCCTGCCACAGGAGCAGGGTGGAGAACAAGAGTCTGTCAGCTGCTGGCCTGCATACAGGGGCTCACCAAGCCACTCAGAGCTTCCACACAGGAGCTGCCACCAGAGCGGTACACTAAACCTTAGCACACCCTGAACCAGGCTTGGAGATATATATATTAAAAACCTGACTGGACAGGGCCCTGGGAAACCTGCTGCAGGTTACCCTTGTAGGTGGCCCTGGGCTTGGGCCGGATGATCTTCTGAGATGCCTTCCCACCTCAACCTTTCTGGGAGTATGTCAGCACTGAGGTCCATGGTGACAGAGGTGAGTTAAAAAATTTCACTGCCCGGTGGAGAGTAATAGAGGTAGAGTTTGGACTGCATCCAGTGCCAAGCCTGTTTTTTAACCACTTGAACACATTTGATGCCTAAATGAAGCCTCTCTGCAAACCTTGGTCTATTTTTCCTTTGAGAAAAGGCAGTCAGGAGAAAACATTAGCCTCTCTAATGCACTTGGCCAAGGATAGCCCCCAGCAACCATCTTGCTCCTGGGCAGCAGGGGAAATCGTGTAAACTGACAGAAAGATGGGAAATGATGGGAACATGCACAGGGATAGGTGAAAAGTTGGAAGCAAAGCTCCCGTTCAGCCAGCACATGACAAGCATGACAGCTTTAGACCGAAAAATTTAAGTCAATACTGCATCTCCAGGGCAGCATGGGAAAGCCATGCTGTTGTCTGTGTTCATTAGGAGAATTAACTCTTAAACATGCCTGCTATGAAAAAAAACATCCATTGTAAAGTGCAAAGGAACAATTTATTTTAGTAAAAGAGCTGGCAATTCTATTTAAATGATGGTATGTATATTCATATCCCTGTTATAACCTGCTCTAAGTAAAGTAAATAAAATTACTGCATTTTCACTGGGAATATTGTCAAGACAGCTTTTAGTGCAGCTATTTTGGGAAATTTGTAATACAATGTAATTAAAAAGGGCATGATATAATATACTTCTACATTGTATCCACTTTCACAGCTTTATCTGTTTTATCCACTTTTCACCTTTACAGCAATTTCAGTGTTGATAGCCATTCTGATTGTGTTCACAATAATATGAAACACAGAGTGTGATCACCACTAGTTCCTGTCACTACTGTAGAGGGCTGTGCTCTGCATTTGTGGTGATCAGAGGCTGATGGAGACCCCCAACATAGCCAGCAGCCACTGGCCCATGGACCACCATGGGCCTTTCAGCAGATTGGCTTTGCAAAGTCAGCCTTGCAGGGCCTATCTCTCGGTTTATGTTGTTCTTTTGCGTTTGATTTTGTTTTGATTTTTAAATCACTGTGGCGGAGAGAGCATTTGAACTCTTGAAAATTATTCTTTGACTGAAGCCAAAATGAAGTGCTGTACTGTGCAGAAACAGTGAGGGGGTATGCTTATCCTGGTGTCTTGGGGGCATTGAAGGGGCTTTGAGTGACATAAGGAGTTTTGAACATATCTAATGGGAATTGTATAAGATTCACAGATTCACAGATTCACAGATTCACAGAATACTATGAGTTGGAAGGGACCCACAAGGATCATCTAGTCCAACTCACCATCTAACACCCGTACAGAGAGAACGAACGCACATCCCAGAGCGGTAAACACAAACCTAGTTCCCTCAGTCTAACGATGAACATGTTTGAGATATTAAAAGACTGTGACTGCATTAGGGTGGATTAGACACAACCTTTTATGAATGCACACTAATAAACTGCTGTTTGGGATAGAAGTGTCACCCTACTTGTAGTCACGCTGCTGGCAGCATTATGAGACCCGAGAACTCTGTTGTCAGGAAGGCAAGAGAAATAACTGGCAGCCTGGCTCAGGTACTCGTTGCTGTTAGATCTGGTCTTTTAATTTTGCTCTCACACTTTCTCTCTCAGTCTGGTGATTAAGCAGCTGTCCTGCTGACCCAAGCACAAGCCAAGGAGTAAACTACAGCAAGGTAAGGTGCTGCTGAGGGGGTCTAACTGCCTCACACTAGGGACTGGGCTGATAGCACTGTTTCCGTAAATAGGAATAGTCTCCCTAATCCCAGTACTTCTCTGTCTTTAACAAAGCGTATCATCAGATCCTTCAAAGAAAGGGAGAGTTGTTCTTAATGTTTCATAGCCCAGAGACAGATACTGTGGGGAAAAGAACTGACATGGGGAAAAAAGGCAATCAAATGCAGATTGTAAAATGTGAGCTTCGAACACATCTGTAGGCCAAAATTAATTTCTAATGTGTGACTGTGTCTAGTGGACAAATACACTGCTCTTCCGTATGAACGCTGGGAAGTCATGCATAGGACCTGACCCTGCATTTACTTGCCTCTGGAAAGCTGAAGTGAGTTTATGGCATGCCCAGCCTGCACATTGCAGTCATTTCAGCAGGTCTGCACCCGGGTCTAGCAGATCCATACATCTGACAGAGTTTTCGCTTTCCAACACAGGAACATCTAATTTAATGATTATCATAAGCTTTCTCATCCTAATTTTATCCCTCTGTACTATCTGATCTCTTTGAAATTATAGTATCTTTTTATTCTTTCCAGTTCTCCTGAAATCAATGAAGTCAATGTAGTATTAGTGATGGTGAGATTGTTCTAGAGAAGATTAAAGAAATGTAATGGGGTTTACATTCAAAAGTAAATATCCAGTCCAAGTAATAGCATGTAAACCTGGACACAAAAAGCACAAGGCAAAAAAACATTGGGGAAACAGTACCTCAAAGTGAAGAGAGGTAAAAGACTGAGGGAAGGGCCAAGAAAAAGTAGCAAAAGTAGCAAGTATACAAGAAAACAACACACAAAGAGATACACTCTGTGTCTGGCTTAAAGAACAGTGTTCTAGAAGCCAAAAGGAAGGGAATAAAAAGAAGGAAAACAACATGAACTGGGGAGGGTAGAAACCTTTAGGACAACTGAACACCAGAGAAACAAAGGTTAAAGCTGAGAAAATGGAAGACTTTTCCATTAAAAAAAAATCCCCAAAACCCTCAAGTACAGAAAAATGTAAAAAAATTATGTCCTGAATTCATCCTGTTCAGGCTCTTTTTCTCAGCAGCAGTGATTACTGCAGCAACCAGCAATGGAGGAGCTCTCAAGGTCATGTCATTTGACTGCCTGCAGAGAAGAGAGCTGCTCAGAGCCAAGAGTGTCTTTTATTTGCTTCCCCCAGCTTTTAATAATGACTAAATATAAACCAAGCTGTTGGCAATATGAGTTATGTTCTCTGTGAGCAATAAAAGCATGCATTTTATCCTGACAATAACAGGGACAGTGTGGAGGTGAGGGAAATTTAAGTTAAAGTTAGTGTATTAGCAAGGACAGAAGTTACAGTGATTGTCTGTTTCTAGAAAAGTGATTCTGTTTTGTCTGCCCTTTCACAGCTCACTCGGAAAGATAGGCCCCATGGAGGCCTGCAAATAAACCCAGGTCTCCTGCAGAGCCCTCTAATGTGAGACTAGACCAATTTCTCCATTTTCTGCTCTTCAGTTGTCTGAGACCGTGGGCTGCATGGATAGAAACATGCATGGCTGCATATGGTATGCTGTTGAATACACACCAGGATGCCTTGGACATTCTGGCTCTGATGCAGGTATTTCATTACAGCAGTTTGAGAAACACTATTGTAATACAATATAATATAATATAGCCCTGCTTTCATCATGTATTACTCTGCATGGAGAGTTAAACAACAGGAATGCTTAGGAGATCATTAACACCACAGGGCAAGTGATCTTGCCCAAGAGGAGAAATAAAATCTGTATCAGTCCAGTGACTTTAATGCAAGTTTGTTGAAAGCTGGATAGGGTCTATTTACTCTAAACCCAATGGGAATGATTTCCCACAGCTGAACCCAGTGCAGAATCCGCAGCCCAAGCCAAGGTTTAAGCGTCAATAACAGAATCACAAAATATTCTGAACTGGAAGGGACCTACAAGGATCTTTGAGTCCAGCTCTTAAGTGAATGCCCATAAAGGGATTGTACCCATAACCTTGCTGTTATGAGCACTGTGCACCAACCATCTGAGCTAATCTCAGGGTCACAGAATCACAGAATTAGTAAGGTTGGAAAAGACCATAGAGACCATCAAGTCCAACCTATCACCTGTTACCTAACCTAACCTGTTACCTAACCTACCAACACCCATCCTACCTATAACACACTACCCTAATATCTAGGTCATGCTACCAAGTACATCATCCAACCTTCTCTTAAAGACCTCTAGGGATGGTGACTCCACCACCTCCTTGGGCAGCCCATTCCACTGAGAGATCACCCTCTCTGTGAAAAAGTTCCTTCTAATGTCCAGTCTAAATCTCCCCTGACGCAGTTTAAGACCATGTCTATCACTGGTAGCCGAGTCATATTTTGTTTTCCCTCCTAGCTCCCTATCCCATCTTCCCATTATCTAGACTATTTCAACGAGTTCCTCATCCAGTCTTTTCTTAAACACCTCCAGGGATGGCGACTCCACCACCTCCCTGGGCAGACCATTCCACTGAGGGATCACTCTCTCTGTGAAAAAGCTCTTCCTAACTTCCAGTCTAAACCTCATCTGGTGTAGTTTAAGGGCGTGTCCTCTTGTTCTGGTGCTGGCAGCCTGAGGGAAGAGATTTACACCCACCCGACTGCGACCTCCCCACAGGTAGTTGTAAACAGCAATCAGGTCACCTCTGAGCCTCCTCTTCTCCAGGCTGAGCAACCCCAGCTCCTGCAGTCGCTCCCCATAGGGCTTGTTCTCCAGTCCTTTCACCATCCTTGTTGCTCTTCTCTGGACCCTCTCAAGCAGTTCAACATCTTTCTTAAACTGAGGAGACCAGACTGGACACAGTACTTGGTCCTAAGCATTAAGGGTTGTTTCTTGGTCATCCTCTCAGTGCACCATTGACTGCTCTGGAATACATTTTGGAAGTTTCAAAGTAAGGTGCAAATAGATCTAGGCATGGTTTAGATTTTTCCTTCTAAAAGTAGGCACATAATTGCACAATCTGGGCTTCTTGTTTGCTTGAGCAATAGAAATTTCTGGACCAGAGTATGGCATTTAGCCATGTAATTCACTAGATGCAGTACATCCAACATTGGCTAACAAGACTGATCTTTTGCATGGGAACATTGCTAAGTATAACTCAGCTTCTGTTATCTCCACAGGACAACATAAGTAGCTGCATAACAGCTGGATATGAAAAACACAAAGAGGCAGAGAAAGCAGACCTGACAAGAGACCAAATCTGTCCCCAGGCTCATCCCCCAAAAGGAGGGTGGGATACCCTGTAAAAGGATATCAGGACATGGAAGCCAAACCACACACACATTGCAGGTGCTTTAACAGCTCAGCTTTAATAACACCTGGGAGGTTGACATCCTCACATCAGCCTCTGTGTCCCAGGCCAGAGGCAGGGGATGGCAGGAGGTGTCCATTCTGTTCAGGAGTGGCTACACTGCCTGCAGCCCTTTTCCCTGGGTTGCAGGTGCTGAGACATCTCTGATGTCCCAGAGGAGGGAAGAAGGGAGACATGGGCCAGCATCCACCTGGCTCTAAGTAGTCAAACTCCAGCAGGGATGTCTGTGCCTGAGCTGCTCAGGCTAAGCTCTCCTTACAGCCTGCAGACATACAGTCAATATAACTAGTCAGGCTAGGCTCTGTTTCATCTCATCCTGGAATTGATGCCTATAATTGTTCAGATGAAGGAAACACTGGACATGCATTTATTTCCCAAGTGACAGTATGAAGAAGTAAAAGGGTCTGAGCTCCTCTGTCTCCTTCAAGGGAGTTCAGGTCAGCTGTAGCTGTGTATATCATGGATATTTCAAGTTATCTGAGACAAGTGTGATACCAAATGCTTTGTCTGTGTAGCTATAGCTTAGGGACCTGCTGATCACCATCCACAAATTTAAATCAGACACCCTTTTTCTAGCTTGGACAGCCAAGAATTGAGCAAAGGAATGCAGTGGGCTTGGCAGAAGATCCACAGGCAAAACAGTCCACACTAGGGATCTCTTAAAAATGAGAGGAGAAAGTGTTTGTTTCTTTCCTGGAGGACATGGAAATCAAAACACAGGGATCTCTCTTCCTCTCTCTGGTTTTACATCCTAGTAGGAGATGGATGGGGGAAAAAAAGGTAGTTTATTTCTGTGGGCCACACATTAGTCAATACATTGAACCTGAAGCCCAGCTGACTAGCCTCTGTATGGCTAAACCACATGTGAAACACCCAGCATTTGTTTGAATACTTACTTTATTTTCTGAGGGCACTCAGAAAGCATCATTGGCTCTGCATGGCCGTAGTGCCCAGCTCCCCTCTGTCTCTCTCCCATTGCAGCTCACTAACCCCCACATCACACACCGCCAAAGCTTCTTCTGATTCATTATCAGGGTGGGGAGAATCGGAAATATAGAAATGAGTTGATGGTGCATTAAGTGAGTTTTCTACATAAAGCATGGTGCATTAAGGCTTGTTAATGTGTCACTGGCTTCTAAATGCAGTGAAACCGAAGTTCAAAACCACTTCACATATTTTCAATAGGAAATCATAACTCTTCCCCATCATTTTGGCAGCCCTCTTTCTTTTCTGCCCTCCCATGACATTCTTTTTTCTAAGCTGATTTCCATCATTCCTTTCACTGGGAACCTGTCTTGCTGTCGTTGCTGGTTTCATGTATTTGACCATCCTGCTGGGAAAGAAGCAGACAGGATGTTTTTTTCTTCCCTGCGTTTATGCCAGTTTTGGAGGAGAAGCATCATGTCCTCTTGTAGCACTCCTCAGGATCAAGGCCTCCTTTGAAGGCAGGTCTCTTACTCAAGTTTTGTGAGCCTGGTTGTTGCCAAAAAAAGATTGGGAAAGAACCCTCTAGCACTCTTTTCTGAGTATTAGAAATAAAGCATTCCTTCATTATGGCAGCTGGGCGAGCGGGAAATCCATTCCAAATTGTGCATCCCGAAATTCACAGGTTACATACTTTTATACTATAGTTTCTAGAGATTACATCATCATTACACCTACTTTCCAAACCCATTCCATGTATTACTCCACCCCAGATATGCCTCTAGAATTAGGGTCAGAGTTCTCTGGAAAACTCTTAGACTCTAATTCCATCCTCTTCCTCAGCTTGCCCCACCAGTTGACTCCCTTCTTCTGACACGAAATCAACCTCCTGGAATGGTTTCAAGGTTCCTAGCTGGCCTGGACCAACTAATTAGCTATGTTGTCCATCTTCTTTATCAGTGTCTTTCTCAAGGTAGAAGAGGCCTTCTTCTTTATTGGACTTCCTGCCTGCTAAAAACTTGTAACAAAGAATGATAAACTGCACAGAAACTGTTTAAAAGAAATGAAGGAAAATGTCAAAAATTTTCTTTAGGTCTAGAGGTGAGCTCACATCTGTCAGACGGAACTTCTTGGACCTGTCCTGGGATGGGTGTGCAGCACACGTGACATGTGATCTCCAGGGGATAAACCCTCTGGTTCTTTCCCTCACACCTGGTCAATCCCGTTCAGCGATGAGCTCCCGGTATCTGCTCTGCGCCGAGGCTGATGGGGGCAGCACTGACGGTCAAACGTGAGGATCAGCTCTCTGCCCCTTTCCCGAGCTCTCGGCGGTGGGAACGGCCCGGCGCTGGGATCTGCGGCTTTGCCACGAGGTGGTGGTAGATGTAAAGCGCTGGGCTGGAGCTGCCTGCGGGCCTCCGCTGTCCTTCCCCGAGCCAGCCGTATCCCAAGCCGTGCCCCATTCCTGCCCTCCCTGAACCAGCCGTATCCCAAGCCGTGCCCCATTCCTGCCCTCCCTGAACCAGCCGTATCCCAAGCCGTGTCCCACCTCTGTGGGCACGCAGAAATGCCGGCAGCGCGCCGTTTTCATTAGCGCTTAATTGTCCCCCTTCCTTCCCTCTTCATGGTTTCATGCTACAGTCCCTACCCTGGATCTCCGGACTTGCTCTCCCTGTTGACCCCTGTCCCCAGCGCTGTCACTCTCCCGGCTGCGAGAGTCGGGCTCTCTCCAGAGCCCCCTTCCAGCCGTGCTTCCCACACGGCCTGTCTCACACTACACAGGGAAGAGATGGCACCTGTCGCTCACCTGTGGCTGCACCTGTGGCTTGTTTGGGGAAAGCAGAATTATCTTCAAAGGGCAGGTAGAGAGAGTCTGTCTCACAGCCCGGGCTTCCCAGCAATCTGGCACCAGACTCCTTAGGGAACATCTGTCCTACAGATGCATTGCCTACCTTAGGGCAGCCAGCTCGTACAAAAGCCATGCAAGCAGGACAGCTCAGGTCTGAAGCTTCGTTATAAACTACACAGGAGGATCTGAGATTGACATTTTTCTGCAGTGAAACCAGTGTGTCCCTTCAGTATTTGCAGTTTAATGTGGAAAAACGTTAGATAATGGAAAGGAACAGCTACCAGTTGTTATGCCCAAACACACATGCAGTCCTCTTTAGGTGGGTGTGCTTCCTTTTGGCATGTGAGGCATGTGCTGACCACAGCGCCCGGGCAGATGCCAGGAGATGCAGTGCCACAGGCCCGGAGTGTGCTTGGCATCAGCACGTGCTGAATAATAACTGCCTTCTTACAACTCTCACTCCTTGGCTTATAAACCCACTACCTTTTCTGGTCCTTTCATGTAGTTCAATGTAAAAGCTTCTCCCAGGTAAAAATTTAGTGTGAAATGTTTCAATAAAGCTCGGCCCCTATTGTTGCAGGGTTCGTGGGGATGTAGAATAGGATCAGATGGGACACCCAGCCCCAGGCTCCTGCCTCCAAAGCAAACAGCTTCCAGGGATTGGTTGTCGCCTGCTGATGACTGTGGATTGCTGAGAGGACAAGTGAGTTTGAGTTCATGTGCACAAGGAAAAGTAGCTGGTACCCAAATGCTCATCGCTGCAGTCTGGTCAATGATGACACCAGAGGTGATCCAAAGACAAAATATACAAAGGAGGGAGCCCCACAGGACTGTGTTAGCTGAGTGCCTTAGGAGTGGATATGAGCAAAGGGAGGTTTGTGTCAGGCAGGCTGTAAGACAGCATCCACACTGCATGCGTCGGCTGGGCTCGAATTCTGGGGTTTAATCCAAGTTGCTGGCTGAGCTGCTGCTGTTGTGAACAAATTAGATCCTAACAAACACTGGACAAGCCTCTTGGCTCATAGGTGCCTCCTGACCGAGATCTCTGCTGTTTTTGTGAAGCTGTTCCTTGGCTCTGCTCCTGCGCAAACTCAACAGAGTCACTTAGATGGCAGATGGTATAAGAGGAACTCTTGGATTCAGAACAGAGAAGGCCATGAGGCTTGGCAGAGTTCTGGAGTCTTACAGCCCTGACTCCCACAACCAATTCACGCAGCAGGAAGATGCAAAGTCCAGCTGCCCTGGCAAGCCAGTTTGCTGAGGGGCTACAGAGGATGCAGAAGCACCAAATGAGCTCCATGAGCCTGAACATACAAGCTATGTGGCTGTTGCTTACAGGTAGTACTGGCACGCTGTATGACTGAGGCACTGTGTGCTGTTTTGTCTGCTTCATGAAAGAAATTGCTTTTCAATTGAAACCTGCATTCTTTCCCGCAGCATCAAATCTCATGTTTCTTTTCTAGAGCATTTTATGATCAAACTGTCAAAATTCCTCCAGTCGGAAGTCGGTAATGTCAGGGTTATAGCAACACTGACCTCACCTGGGTAGCAGGACCGATTCTGAACACTTTAGAGACACATCAGTGCTGGACAATACTCAGGAACAGCTGCTAGAAACTGATCCTCAGTGAACAAAACACACTATTTGCTTACACGAGGAAACAAAACACTGAGATATTCTGTACCTGACTTAGCTACTCTCTGATTCAGCCCTTCGGTTTAGTTAAATCTTTGTAACCTTATTTATATACCCAAGTCGTCTTGGCATATTACTTGTCTTGACTAAAGTAGCCAAAATTCAATACACAGAAAGCAAATCTGAGATGTGCAGCCATAAAATTCACTCCTGAAGACACCCAGTTAAAAACAAAGACTGATCCAAACCACAACCAATCCCACGTTGATCCTTGAGTCCAAATTTTCTCAGAGTTCAGGGCTGAGAGAAGGAAAGATGCAAGCTACATAAATAACTTGTAGTGCATCCTAGGTTTTTGAACTGCCCAATGCATCTTGCTGTCTCAATCCTGGGTTTATTTATCATTTACATATATTTATTATTTCTTACCTTAACCCTGTTAACAAATATTTAAGCCAAATCTTTGCTTGCCAGGTGTGTTGAAGGCGGGGTTTTCTTTAAAGTTTTCAGCCAAAACAAGTCAAGTTTTTGAGAGCACCTTTTTTCCTTAACCTAATCATGACCATGTTTAAAACAAACAAAAGCCCCCATCTGCCTCCCAATACTCAGGCAATCCTTGAAAAGCTGTGGGGCTTTTTTTTTATTGGAAGAGGGACTTGGAACTGGACAAAACAGTAACCTTACTGCTGAGATGGACTTTTTCTAATCTTAGTGAAAATTTGGCCAATTCATAGGACTTTGGATAAAACCCAAGCCAGCTGCAGTCTACATATGCTCGTCAGAGGCCAGCTAGAAATTGCAGACTTCATTCTCACTTCATTCTCTAGTGAATTCGTGATCATGGGATATGCTCCAGAGTCTGGAGTGGGACTTCCCTAGAACTTGCTTCAGGCCAGAGCAGCTCTATACCCAGATACTCAAAAGTATGGATTTTCAGTTGTCTCTTAAACTGTTTGTTTCCAGGCTGCATGAAGCCACTGCATATAGAGCAGATGAGACACGCAAGAGGAGGGGGTTGAAAATTTGGAAAAGTAGACTTGGAACAGACAAAATGAAACCTTGAAGAGAGCTGGGAAGACCCAAGGTGGTGAAGACTGGGATGGAAATTAAAGGGCGAAGAGGAGACTGGGGCACAGGAAAGCATGGATTCAACTGGGAAGAGGCATGTAGGGAAAGGATGTGAAGGATCTCATTTTAGCCTCTCTTTGCACATTATTCTGAGCTCACTTAAGAATGCTTGAGCTCACTCAGAAGGCCTTCCCATACATTACTGACTTTATGTTAAATAAATCTGCTTATGAAGAGGGAGTCACAAATTTCCTTCTGATACTGTCAAGGTGAATGTTATAAGAAAAGCATTAAAACTTCACAAAACAAAGTGTTTGTTGACTATCCCTAAAATAGGAACAGCATTACCATCATATTATAAACAGCAAACCATTTCCTGATTATTCAGTTGTTGTACCAGGACACTGCTGTATAGGTGTTGTATGCATGTTCTTTATATGTTCCTGTTGCCTTCTACAGCGGTTGCAAGTCCTAAATTCTTCTGCAAACTGGCCTTATTTTAGGTCAGACATCTAAGGAATAAGGGAAAACTCATAACTGTTTGGAAGGATTTGGCTCGAGCTGAGGAATAAAGATGGTGTGAGAACCTGTCAGACCCTTATCCAATTATTCTGTGGCATCATTTGATACCGAAGTTACTCTTAACTTCGAGGGTTCAGGAGTACTCATTCCTTTCCAGGATGTCATATAATTTATTGAGGGTTGTTTTTTTTAAATCTTCCGATTTGTCCTACTCTTAAAAATGAATACAAAATCCTTGTTGACTTAAGCTGAGCCTAGCGTGACCCCTAGAGATGCTTTCTCTGCCATGGACGTGGTATAAACCCGGTGGTGCTGCCAGTGCCCACTGCTTGCACTGTGATTCCCTCTTCACACAGGCACTTTGTTGTCTCAGTGTGGCTGCAGTGCCCTAGTTTGGCTTGAGTTCCCACTCCTGGCTTTGGCAGGTCTGATTGATGAGCTGCATAGGCCTTATCACTGTGCCCAGCATCCTCAGTGATGGTACGTGTCCCTGTTCACACCTTTGCTCTCTTATGTGTAGTGCTGCCAAGAATAACTGTGAGTTTTGAACTGGCTCTGAAAGCAGCAAGCGGCGTTCCAAAGGGATGCACAGGACAACAGCAGCCACTTGGCATTTCCAATCCTGTGGTGCAAAAGCGGACATGTTCTATGTATTATGATTTCTTGAATCTCTTGTGATTTTGTCAGGAATACAATTGACAGTATAAGGATACGTATGCACGATCTCTTATTACTGTTTAAACTTAGAAAACAATATCACATCCTACGCCAAAAAGGCTACTATGGGCCATCCAAAATGATTCGTCAGCTCTTTGGAATATCTTTCCTCTTCTGGACAATAAAAACACTATTTCTCTCTGTCTTTAAACAGCCATGTGAATCAAGTTACTCACCTACAACTACAACCAAGTCCTAGCTACAAGTGCATGGTTCCAGAAAGAAGTATTTCTGCATTTTAATTTATCTTCCCTGGCTGTAAAAAACTGTGTTTTTTAAAAGTCTTTTCAACACTTGTCAGTATGTGACTATACTAATGCGATCCTTTGTGATCAACAGGAATTTATTAAAGCACCTTGATGTCAAACCAACTTTTTTTTCATATCTTGTGCGACAGTAAGTTTATAGAAGTAGGCTTCGTTTATAGAAGCCTAATAATGTTCATGGATTATATAGAGGCAAATCTTTATAGTCCCTTTGTCACACAAGACTCTAAAGACTCAGGTGCACGCTAGTGCAAAGGCAATGCCATTTTCTGGACCTATAGTGTTTATGCCAAAAGTGCAATAGGACACAGTAGGAGCTGTGAATGCCTGTTAAACCGTGACAGCCTCAACAAGAGACTGTTGTGCATATACACTAGTATGAAAAATAATTTAACTTAATACCTCCAGTTCATGTATCAGCCTTGAATACTCTGTGTATTCTTCTATGTATTTCTGCCTAACCATGTGGTACAGCATTTGATGCTTTTTGGGATCATTACAGTGTCAACTCTCCCATCTTGGCCAACTGTAAATTAAATTCTCTCTTGCTCAATTTCCTCTGTGGTCCCAACTGGATGAGATAGTTGCACAGCTGAGTAAGGCCAGGGGCTAGTTATATCCAGAACTTTAAAACTGCTTTGGCAATTTCAGCCATTGTTTCTCTGAAGAAGATGGGAAAAGAGGGCCTTGGTGTGTGGAGTGTGGGACCACAACAGCCATAGTGGTGACAAGATCTGCTACTACCCATGAAATACTAGACTAATTCCTAACACAGAAAGGCACTTCAAAAATATGGCACGTTAGCGTGGAACCATTCCCATTTTCCTCTTTCTATAACCACAGCCTGGAGCCTACAGCTGCCTGCACACTGGTGTGAGCTGTGTGCCATCTCTGATTCCACCTTGTCTCTAGGGCAGTTCAGAAATGCCTCTGGGCTGAAGCTGAATGCAGACATTCATGTACCCAGCCAATGCCTTTGAAGAAAAACTCACCACGCTGACAAGGAAACTGCTCCCCCCACAGAAAACAAATCTTTCCTGGAATCAGTAAGATGCAGTCATGCTTGACTGGAACTAATGTTTCTAATCTTTTTTTATTAGATTATCATTGCTTTTCCTTCTCTGGACTTGTTCTGTTTTGTTTTACTTGTGTGACTTTTGCCATTATACAAAACTAAAGTAACAATTTCTTCTTACGTCTTATGTTCAGCAAATTGTGCAACACATTTCACTGGGATCACAGAGCTCCAAACTGATGAGACAGGCAAGAAAAAGAAAATGAGGACAAGAGAAACCCCACCTGATTTGCTTCAAGCCCTGTAACCAGAGCCGCTCTGCTAAAAAGTAACCTAGAAGTGCAGGTTAGGACCAAACTGTGGTTTCCATATTTAGAAAGGAAAAGCGCTTATAAAGTAGGTGTCAAGATCTTGAACCTATGAGCTGGTTTTCTATTGCGTTTCCAGGCATGGTTGAAATTTCTGTCATTAAAAGTGTTTTTTATTTGGAGGTGGTGGTGGAAGAAGTATCTTTTTTTCTCCATTTTTAACACGAAATAAAAAATTCCAAACCTGCTACTGGTCCTCTTCATTATCCAAACCCCAAGTAGTTACCTCTCTCTCCCTTGAAATAAGTATATATGCAGTCTTACCTCAGTATTCATGGATTATGGGTCTCTCATGGGTCCTGGGAATCACCCAGTCCACGAATTAGGTTTGTGGCAAAAAAACCCCGTGAATCCGCGACTGTGAGGAAAACCGCAAATACCGCGAACCCGGAAGCGCAAATCATGAGGAAAAATGTGAATCCGCGATTGTGAAATGCAGCAAAAGGCGTGAATATGCACGACTGTGAATCATGAGAAAAACTGCAAATAAGGCGAATACATGTTCATGAATCATGGTGAAAAGCCATGAATATGTGAAGCCAGAAGTGTGAATACACGAGTACTGAGCATGTGTCGAGTGGGACAACCCTGCAAATATTATTCGTGGATTAGGAAACCGTGAATCAGTGAAGCCGTGAATGAGAAGGCGTGAATGAGTGAGGTATTACATGCATGCTAAAATATTAGAATAATCAGAGGCAATTTTTAAAGTAAAATAAGTTTTACAGGTATGCTACATTTGACTGAAAGGAGAAAAAACAACTATTACAGTAAGAAACACTTTAGAGGAGTTAGCAAAGGACTGCAGCAGGCTTGAGCCTCTCACATGTTCTTCACTCTAGTATCACTCAGTCTTTTCTGTTACTTCACTTTTTGTGCTCTCCATTATTGAAGTTAATGTTACTAGCCTAATTTCTTCCCCAAAAGCAAACACACTGTCATTGTAGAATTAGCCCATAGTGGTGGTCTTGCACGTTTTACAGACAGTTTATTCCTATGAACAGAGCAACACTCATGTGGAGGGAAACTGCTGTTATCAGAGGCACTGATACAGCTGGCAAAGGAAGTTTTTGAACATGTGGGGCCTTTTGAGATTTAACACATCACTAAACCTTTGGTGGCATTTGCTACTGAGACATACTTCAGGTTGGCAATACCTCTTCCCTTAGGTGCTGTCCACACTCTCTGCCAGTGTTGTCTGCCAGTGTTGTCAGGCCAAGGCCGATTGCTGTTGAGGCCAATTCCTGGACAGAACTGTGGTCCTGCACGTTACTGAACAATATGAACAAAGAGCAAATGGTGCAGGTGTTCACAGGTGAAAAGCTACTGCAATTTGACTGAGCTGGAGGTGTGCTGCATTGGAACAAGCACAAATCAATTCCAACACATTTCTAGCTGCATGGGAAAAAAACCCAAAGTTGTTTTCTTTCAAATGTGCTTCTCACAAAAGTCCTTCCATCGAGGACTTAAAGCCACACTTGTAGCCTTTGTGTAAGCAGTTCCTATTAACCAAGTTACAAACACGAAAATGAAGAAAAAATTGAACAAGTAGACAGGACAGAAAAGTTGAATGAGCATTGGCTCTTCTTATTTTAATGAAGAAATATTTCAAGTTAATATCAGTGCATATTTAGAAATAGCATGTGATACTCCCAATGCCAAATACATCAGCAAATTACAGTTTCAAAACTTTATAAATTAATGGCAAGAAAAGAAATATTAACAAAGAGAATAAGGTTCAAAATAAACATCCTGTTTGTTTGCTGCACTGTGTCAATTATATTCCTGGTACTTAAACAGCAAGAGAGATCCAGTATTTCATGGTAATTAGGCTCTCCAAAATAGCAGTTATTTTCCTACAAATGAATTAAGCGGTTTGCGAGTATTTTTGATGTATAATTAAATGTTATTCTTAGCTGTTACAAAGAAATTTACTCATGTCAGAGTAAAATTTCATTCCATGACTGAAAAAAAATCACACTAACATAGGAACACTGCCTTCTGCTTATAACCACTGGTAACAGTCAGCTGAGAATAGGAAGAACTACATGTAAGCACATTTGGCTGTTACATAAAATGGCTTTTTTTTTTTTTCTGTTTCACAGCCTCATAACAATACTGTTTTTCAACATTGTTCCCAGTCATTGTTTTTAAAATGGTGCATCAACATATCCTGAATCAATCACTGATAAAAATAACTCCAGTGACAAAATCCACTACGGAAGGACACAGAACTGCAAACTGGAAGTTGTACTGAATGATTTTAAGGTGGAACTGCAATTAACCTACATAGTTGGAAAAAAAAAGGGAAGAAAGAAAAACACACAGTAAAAGTCATATCTTTAATTAACTGGCAATGATAGAATCTGAAAACTGAGATAAAATTTTAAGAGATGTTTAACTCACAATGGATTTTAAAGCAAGACAAATCGTACTGAAGCTAGAGAGAGATGCACATTTAAAGCTTGCAAGTGTGATATAAAAATATTCTCTAGTTCTTTCACTCTGATACAGGGAGTCCAGTTCCCTAATGGAAGAAGACAAAATACATCCTCTTTCTTACTGCATCACTGTACATACAGACTGTTCCCCTGATATCAGGAAATGGCTTTTCCCTAACAAAAATATCAGCCTCGGGAATCACCGACTTTCTGATAGTCAGGATTTGTCGATTTTGCTTTTTAAGTGTATGTTTGAGCAGGTGAAATACTGATAGGATATACATTTTGTCCCTACTAGTCTACAGTGCAAATCATCTACATCAACCCTGTAACTTCAATCCCACTGCAGTCTGCATCACCCAGAATGGCTCAGAATCTACTGTGATACTACAGCACGGAGATGACTGCCAGGTTATGAAACATCAGACTAAATCAGATTAGTGGGAAAGGCACATGCTTCGGATTGAGCAGGAACACCTGAAGGTTTCTCATTACCATACCCTTGCGCTCCTGAAGTTACAACAACTCTGTGCACTACCCAAACAACTTCTAGAAAACTGTGAGGTAACAGGAAACTTCTGCTTATGGCACGTACACATGAAAGGTCTGTGAGCTCAGCTGAAACACTCGAGGTGGTAGGGATAACAGACACAAGGGAGGCTACACTCTGGTTAGGCCAGAAACCAAAACTTAACATTTTGTTTCACTGCATACATTCCTTTTATGCACAAATACGAGGTGCACAAAATAAGCTGTTTGCTCAGTACAATTTAATGTTTTGCATATGTAAAAGAATCACCTAATGCTGCAGTATAATAAAAAATCATGCACTAGATAAACAGAGCTTCTTCCCCATGAACAGTAGTTCTCAGGAACATTTCATTCTGCTTCAGGAAAATCTCATTATTTGCCAGCTTACACAGTCCCTTTTAAAGAACACAGTATTTAGTTAAAACTGAAGAGCAAAATTTAAAAAAAAAAGGAAGAAAAAAAGAAGTTTTGATTTTATTTGCAATACAGCTGGGATAGATGCAATTGAGCTGCTGCAATGCACCAAAGAGTAACAAAAATTCAACATGAGTATCATAAGAATAAATATATACCCTAAATTAAGCTCTGTAAATACATTCACAGGTCCACTTAAGACACCCTTATGTGTAACTCATACTTCTTCAAATCTGCAGAGAGAGATGGATGTTAGTTCATGGGGAAAGCAATTTATCATCTGACTCAGTTTATTTGTCATTATTCCAGCAAAAATCATTAGCAAATTTGAAAATCTCTATTTCTTTTCCCCAGACCAACCACACAGAGGCTTAAGTCACAAAATCTATTATTTCCAATATTCGACCAATAAGGCTTTATTTACACTTTTTTTCTATAAAGTCAGGAAAAGTTTGGTGCAATGTGCAAGAAAAGACTGCACATTTCACTAACTGGAGAATAACATCTGCTTATGGTTTAATGCTAACCCAGAGGCAGCCAATTAAAGTCCCATATATCCATGTTTTTACATAAAGTTTCCTTCCAGATTCTGTCAGAAGCATACTAGCAGTCAGGCCACCTAAAAACAGCAAGGATGGCAAAGTCTTCTTGAGGCTTAGTTTGGAATGAACACTTTTTCCAGGGAACTTATTTCTTCTTTTAGAATCCTTTGCATCATAAAATTCTATTAGTAACCTACAAGCAGAGAAAAGGAGATGGTCAAAGTCATACAGGAACATAAAGACATTTTAAGCAACTCACTTTCATCCAGTAACTGCTTCTAATCACATATTATTTAACAAATTATCTCACCATACATATGTACATGAGTACACCTTATGAATATGATGCACATCAGAGTACTCAAACTGAACACTTATAAGCAATAAAGGCATATTTTCCTTGGAGACCAATTTTAACAGTGAATATAAAAGAATCTTTTTCATTTGGCATTTAGCAGAAAAGCCCAGAGCACTGAGCAATACTGTAGGACAAAATAACAGAGAGCTGATCACTGAAGACCAAAGGAGGAGTAAAAAGTATGTATCTTCATAAAATAAACTAAAAAATTATGATGGCTCACGAGACATTGGAAAGCTAAACGTGCAAGAGTAAGATGCTACATCACTGGTTTAGTAGTAATTTTTTTCCTCCTATTTTTTAAAACCAGTAATAAATTGATATGGAAATGCTGAGGTTCTGTTTTAACTATCTCTGAATTTGCCTGACAAACTTCTTTGGTCTCAGGAAAGATGCTCCAGTGAACAGGAACCTACAATTAGACACTGATAATCAGGGTTCTCCTTAACAGACAACTAAAGGGACAGACACTGGATAACAGTTTACTTTAGGTACCAGCTCCTTATCAATATAAATTAAAGTCAGAGTTTCTTCCCTTCAAAAGCGAAGCAAAGAAAAAATTTTAGTGATCCTAAATGTCTAGGACACTTTAGTAACAGTGCCATTTTACAGATAGTCATGTTAACTTTTACATGAGTTAAATTTCATGGAAGAAATGAATCCATTATTCACTTCCATGGAGCATGAGACTGGCAGAAAATTTTGAAGTAGAACATAACTGAAGAATCATGGAAATTTCTGTGTCACACAAAGTATTCAAGGATTTAGAAAGTAAACAGATGCAGCTCTGTTCAGCTGGACTTCAGATGTGGCAAATTAAACCATAATCTTTCAAACAATACTCAAATCCCACATTTAGGCACAAAGTCCTTGCTGAGAACAAGGCTCCCCAGGACCTCCTGCATATGCTGACTAGTGACCTTATCTGGAGATGCTGGAGGGAGCCAGGCCACAATTCAAACATGGACAAATGAAACTTCTACTTCACCTCATTTCTGCAGTGAAGGTAGGGATCTGGGGGTCAATTCTGGTTTTATCCAGTTGCTGTATGGATGGAAGATGTGTAAACAGTTTTGGCAGAAGAGATTAGATCAAAACCTGCCCCTCTCTAACTCCAACTTAACACTGACATCAAGGACAGAATCCCACTGCGTTTTTTTGCTTGCCTACCACAGGCATCTTACATTCTTGGCTGCACAGGACTCACACCTCTTCAATCTAAGGAAGGTCAAAAGCCCAGGAATCCCAATCTCCTGAGCAAGAGAAGACAGACTCTTGAAACAGAAAGTTTCATGTATTTGTACTCACTTGTCCTTTATTTCAAAACGTTCATGAAGCCACCTTCTCATATACATCTGCTCTTCTGGAATGTCCTTCAGTTCAATTCGGTCAATGAAAATATGAACTCTTGGGCATTCCTTACAAAGAAACTCTAAAAAAGAGAGAAAAGCAACAGGACTGAGTTCCAAAAACACTACAGGGCATTTATTTGTCTAAAACATACCAAAACAATCTGACTGTAAGTGCCTTGAAAGTCTAACTTCAGTGCTCAAAAGTGTCCCTCCTACCTATGTTCAGATCCTGAGCGTTTCACTGAAAACCTGGCCTACACACTTGAAATAGTGGGCTGTGATCATGTGAAATATGGAAGAATTGTCCTAAAATGCACCGTGCTAACTGTAAAATGCTGTGCTTGAAAACATTACACTCTACCTTAGCAGCAATCCACTCATTCAGGAGTGTGGGATGCAGTAACTTTGATGTTGTAAAGTTATCCATCCTGCAATTTTGTTAAAAGTTAGTTCTTTTCAAAATCTAAATTTTGTTTGCTTCTGGATTGGAATTACAAGGATTTCCCAAAGCATCTCCACGAGAAAAAAAAGCACATTTCAGTTTAAGCAATAACCTATAATTAAGAAGTCTAACAGGGCAAAAGACTCAGAACAAAATGCTGCTTTCCATTTTGCATCCCTTAATTTTTCTTCTGTCTCACAAAGTTTGAGACAGCCCTATTACAATCCCCCTCCCTCATTTCCTCCATTTGTTCCTAGAAAAATTTACCAAGCAAGGATTAATGACAAACAAAACTCCATTAATCAAAGAGCCTTGTGGGATTTCTTACAACTAACAAGTGGTAAAAATACCATGCATGACTATTCTGATATACTGCACGGTGTAAAATACTATGCTTGTTGTAACCAGTGTGTATTGGTGACCATCTGCATTTATCAGTCACAAGGGGTATTGCAGTAACCACAGCATTCCTGTACAGAGAGATGCATGATGTGAGGATGGAAGTCCTCTGGAGTTTGGATAGTCTCATATTTTGGAAAGGGACCAGAAGTGCCTTTCTACAATACAGACAGGCAATAAACGTAACACAGAGAGGGTGATCCCTTTGGGTTGTTGACATTTTTGGACAGCAGTGCAGATGACAGATTAACCTTGTTAGGGCTATCTTGAGGAATGAACGTGCAAAATAATTACTGTGGCATGTACGTCTTTATTGTTGTCTGCCAAAGCAGATATCCCCTTATTTATTTTTCATCTTTACAGATTACTGATTTCTTAAGGGCTTTGCTGTAAAAGCAGCCCTTATCATACACTAGAAATTGCCTTAAAGAATTTTAAAAGCCTGTTCATGCAAATGTGTGCCTGTGCTTGCAGAGGGGGAGGGAAGGAGAAGAGATAAAGAGATCACTATAGTCTTATGGCACTTGGATGCAGAGATCTGTAAGGTGCTGTGTGTGGTTCTGTCTAGAGCTTGTAAAGAGAGCCCTTTGCCAAACCACACAGGGAGCAACACGGCCCCACACCATCAGCTGGGGGCTCCAAGAAGGCATGAGTCCACCTCAGCAATGGAGCAGCAAACACAGCTGTCACCATGAGGGTCCTCCTAGAACCTTCTCCCAGCTACAGCTGGGAGTTAAGTACCTGGAGTCTGGAATGACGGTACATGCAGACATTCCCTTCAGCTTTATTACAGAATCACAGAATACTAACGAATTGGAAGGGACCCACAAGGATCATCCAGTCCAACTCCCCAGCTAACGCCCATACAAAGACCGAACCCACACCCCAGGGCTGTGAACATAAACCCAGTTCCCTCACAGGCTCCTCCAAGCCGGAAGGGACCCACAGGACCATCCAGCCCAACACCCCCCAGCTAGACCATGTCACTAAGCTCCTCATCGAGTCTTCTCTTAAACACCTCCAGGGATGGTGACTCCACCACCTCTTTTGCTAATCACAAAGAAACCAGTGTTCATTTATCTAAAAAAAGGTTTGTCCTCTTTGCTTTAACAGGAAGAAAGAATTTTTGAGGCCATTACACAAAGGTCATTGACTATATGAGCACCTAAAACCATACCATTAATATTTTAAACTGACAGATGTTCACTGATGTACAAATCCTCTTCTGAGTGGCAGTACTATTAAGTGGAACATTCTAATAATATGCAAAACTGTATCTAGAAAACAAATGCCTGCAAGCCAGATGATATGGTCTTTTTTTGTACTAGACTCCGATAAAAAGCATCTATGGTATGCATATTCAGCTAAAGCTGAAGATCCAGCTTTAAAACATTTTATAATGTATGTTTCTTTAGCTTCATAGCACATATTTTGTTCTGCATAGGAACAAACAAGTCTTCACTGATGTTACTTATAACCTCAGCTATAAATTACTAAGACAAGACAATTCAAATTCAAGACATATGTATTTCAAAAGAAACACATTCCTCCCTGCAAAGCTGAAATGTAGCAATTCCACAAACCTGCCTGAACAGCAAAAAACCCTCCACAGATATCTGAGAGTTGCTGCTGGCTTTCTACCTTATGCCCAAGTCCCAGTGCAAGTCAATTCTTACCACTTCCCACTTTGGTCTTCTTCAAAGACTAAACTGAGTTCCCATATGTGAAGATCCTAAAACTTTGTTGTAATTTCCCACTTTTGCAAATCCCAATGCTTTCTGCCACAGCCTCACTCTCCCTTGCAGTTTGGCCTTAGTACAGCCTCACTGAAGGCTGTGGGATCTGCTACTGCAGGTGCTCCCCTGGAGAGGGTCATGATTCCCACACATGGATTCAAGGCCCTTTTATCCTTAGTTTGGGCATCCAGGACATGTGCAGATAATATTGCAACGCATGCAATCAAGCACAGCAGGGAATCTGACTAGTCTTTAACTATGCAATTCATGTCAGGGTTTAATGCAACTAATCCAACTTTTTTTCCTCAACCTACAATGTCACTGCAGTCACACAAGAACATTGGTGGATAAGGACAATATATTCAGGCTGATTTTGAAAAGAAACAGCTGGATTTTATCACCACAACCTCTAAAGGTTAGTGGTGGTCCCATGACCCTTCATTTCACATTAGCTTAACTCCCAAAAGACTTATGTAATTAAGCTAAGAAACAAAATCTCATTGAAGCAATTTATTACGTTCAAATGATATCCAACTTCAGGGACACTAGCCCTTAAGGCCAAAATCTGACAGGCTTTTCAGACCTCTAAACTTGCCAGAATTTGTTATTATTAACAGCAGGAACAAGCAAGCCTGAACTTTCCTTCAAGAGACAAAACATAAGTACAAATCATGCATTACGAGCAAACATTATGTTGGGGACAGCATTAGCTGGTCAAGAACCATGTACCAACTGGGTTACAGGAATACTAACAACTTGTAGTCAAGTGGCCACGATAGTTTTCTAATAAAATTTTCTATCTGACTAAGTAAGAGATACAAGTACAGAATGTTTATAATCCTCCTAGTGACCAACTACAGCAGAAGGAAGGAATTGAAAATAGTAAGGTGGATAGAGCGGGTTTTTTTTTCTTGAACTGTGACACTGTGTCCTTCCTTCTGTGGGACAGGATTCACACTAACACAGGACTGAAGGATTCAGTGCAGTACTAGGATTAATGACTGAGGTGCAACAGCCTCCAGGAAAGGAATTGCATACATAGAATTTTTAATTACAAACCAATGTCTGAGGCTCCCACAAAATTCTACCAGTTCTCAACTGCTCACCTTCAAAAGCCAATTAATTCTGCTTGGAATCACCAGAATTATCAGAGAAATGGAAGGAGGAGAGAAGCCCCAAAGCACAGACATATCTTAACTGAGAAGAGACATACAAATGGCCTCAGACTACCTTCCCCTTAATGCCACTAAAAGTTCTTTCCACCACTGCAAACTATTTGCCTTGCCCCTTAAGAAAGTTGTGACAGTGGCATTACAGTTAGGCAGATACTCCAGTTTTCAATTACTAATGAAGTCTATTTTTATATGCACTTTAAATATGACAGCAATAAAGTAGCTCAGATTTCAACCGTCTACATTGGCTCTTTTACTGCAGTGTTAATTAGTGCCAAAGTCCTTCAAAATTAAGAAAGGACAAACTGAAGCCTGATATTGTTGTGTCCACTTAAAGAGTCCACAATTCTCTCCTGTTTTAACAGATTTCAGGAATGTTTGTGATAAATTGATAGTGATATCAAAGGAGGAAACTGAAATCTGAATAATGCATATTTATTCTAACTAGCATTTCAAATGTTTAAAAATATGTCTGTTCAGTAACACAACATTGTGTGTCAGGGTGTGCACAGTTTTACAGGCAAAACTATGACAGCAAAGACATTCCTCTCCAAACTGCAGATGCTTGCTTCTTCACTTTTTAAATTTTCATTAGTCTAGACTTGAGTATTCAGCTACGAAATCAGTTTGTAAGCTATCTCCTCCTCAGAGAAAGAAATCCCATCTCTCCATCACCATTTACTCCATACACCAAATTAACACTTAAGCAGCAAAACAAATATAAATTTAAGTGCTGCACTGTTTCTCAGCTTCATGCTTTCGATCACCTCAAGTTGAGCTGACAGGAAACTATTTCACGACTTGCTTTAACAAAATAAACAGGTAAAGTGGCACTAAATGGGAAAGCAAACATCCAGAGCCAGTGAAGGTTTCTCACAGGACTTAACCTGGGCAGCAGTGAGGAGCAGGCAGTACTGGTACCTGCAGGTACCAATTTGCGGATGACATCAAGATCAGAGCCTGTGTTGATCTGTTCGAGGGTAGGAAGGCCCTGCAGAGAGACCTGGACAGACTGGAGAGATGGGCAGATTCCAATAGAATGAAATTTAATAAGTCTAAATGTCGGGTTCTGCCTTTTGGTTACAACAGCCCAATGCAGAACTATAGGCTGGGGATGGAGTGCTTAGAGAGTGGTCAGGCGGAAAGGGACTTAGGGATATTAGTTCACAGCAAACTTAACATGAGCCAGCAGTGTGCCCAGGCAGCCAAGAGGGCCAATGGCATCCTGGCCTGCATCAAGAATGGAGTGGCTAGTAGGTCAAGGGAGGTTATCCTTCCCCTGTACTTGGTGCTGGTCAGACCACACCTTGAATACTGTATTCAATTCTGGGCCCCACAGTTCAAGAAAGATGTTGAGGTGCTGGAACGAGTTCAGAGAAGGGTAACTAGGATGGTGAAGAGGCTGGAAGATAAGCCCTATGAGGAGAGGCTGAAGGAGCTGGGTCTGTTTAGCCCAGAAAAGAGGAGGCTCAGGGGTGACCTTATTGCTGTCTATAACTATCTAAAAGGAGGTTGTAGCCAGGCAGGGGTTGGTCTTTTCTCCTTGGTCACTGGAGACAGGATGAGAGGTCAGTCTTCAGCTTCAGCAGGTGAAGTTCAGACTTGATATTAGGAAAAGGTTTTTCACTGAAAGAGTGATCTGGATTTGGAATGGGTTGCCCACAGAGGTGGTTGAATCACCAACCCTGGAGGCAGGCGTTCAAGGGGAGGCTGGATGAGGTGCTGAATGATATGATCTAGATGTAGATGCCAGGTTTAGTTGGACTATAGGTTGGACTAGATGATCTTTGAGGTCCTTTCCAGCCTTATCTATACTGTGAATACTGTGATGTAGGAAGCATGCAGGGGATTTGTGAAGGCTAGACTGAAGCTCATGGCCTTCACACAGAAGGCGATCACACAAGCACAGAATATTCTGAGTTGGAAGGGACCCACAAGGATCATCAAGTCCAACTCTTAAGTGAATGCCCACACAGGGACTGAACCCATAACCTTGGTGTTACAAGCACCATGCTTTAACCATCTGAGCTAATTCACAGATTCACAGAATATTATGAGTTGGAAGGGACCCACAAGGAGTCATACTCCCCATCCCATCATCCCATTTTCTAGACCATGCCACTGAGTTCCTCATCCAGTCCTTTNTTCCCTCTCCAGGCCCTTCCTAAACACCTCCAGGGACGGTGACTCCACCACCTCCCTGGGCAGACCATTCCACCGAGGGATCACTTTCTCTGTGAAAAAGCTCTTACAAACATCCAGTCTAAACCTCCCCTGGCGTAGTTTAAGAACATGTCCTCTTGTTCTGGTACCTGAGACCTGAGGAACAACCCTATCAGGAATACAGCAGTCCCTCGCAACTTTGAGCTTCATTATTCGTGGCTTCAATACATTGTGTTTTTTTCCCCCCAACTTTACCTGCTTGTCCTAGATTAGAACAATACATTCCAGGGAAGTTGGGAACCTTCCTGGAGTGGAAAGGAAAAAAACCACCTCCTTATCTACTTTACTATACCTTTTGAATCAAAGGGGCTTTCAGTCAAAAAATGTAGAAAAAGGAAACAACAATTATTTATATGTATACATATATAGAAAAAACCCCCAAATAGTAACACAATGGTAACAAGGAGAAGAATAACAAAAGAAAGCCAAAAAGAAGACATCTCCCTCCTTAAGAGTTCGAGAGCCATTAACAAAAAATTAAATCTAACCCATGTTTACGTGGCATTAAATTAAATTAAATCTAACCCATGTGGCACGTTTCCAGGCCCGACCCCCGCGATATTCGAGGGTGTACTGTACTGCCAATTCCCTGTGCAAGGCCTGACCTGCACACAGAGATCAGAGCCTCCATGCATCCAGACAGGGCACAGCATGAGGTGTCAATGACTCAGAAGCTGGGGGATGTTTTGCAGTGAGAAGCAGGATGCATTTGCATCATTATTAAGCCACAAAACCTGAAGAAGTTTGAGATAATTTTGACTGGCTTTTAGGGAAGGCTGAAGGTCAGGATAACCTGTTTGTAACATGAGGTGGATGTGGCTAAGATTCAATGTGAGGGCAAAACTCAGAAGTGCCTCTGTACCAACACAAGAAGCCTAAATATGAAGACAGAACAAGAGTTACTGGCACCAAGAGATCATCCTTGTAAGGCAGGTATCCCTGTGGCTGTGCAGGAGCATGAAACACTTGTTACCAGGGTACCAGATCTCTAGAATGACAGAAAAGGACTTACAAGTGAGAGAATGGTAGTGTGTGTGAAAGATTATATAAAGCATAATAGCTTTTTATAATAAGGAAACAGAAGCACAATGAAGTCTTTGTGGACAGAAATCCCAGATTAAAATATGTATTAGAAAAATATATTAAATAACTTTGCAGTTAGTTTGATAATACGTAGTGAACAGAGACTGTGATGCCAGACTGAGACCTGCAAGGACCTCAGGACTGACAGCAGGAGTGTGAGATTCCCGCTACCTTTATCAAACTGCATTGATACCTCATCAGGACAATGGCCAAACAAAGCCAAGTAAACCCAACCCAATCTAACTTACCAGACAAAAATACCAAAGGGGAAAAAAAAAAAAAGATTGTTTCCTGGAACAATTGGTAACAAAATCCACAGGAAAAGATGCTACTCCTGGTGTGGTCTTGAGTGGTGCAGAGTGTCAGTAAGAAGTGCTCTTGAACGACAATATAATTAATTTCAGTGTGGTAGAGAAAGAATCCAGCATAGAAATGCAGAGGTTTTTGGGGTTGGCCTCTTCTCCTAGGCAACTAGCAATAGGACAAGGGCAAATGGCCTCAAGTTGTACCAAGGCAAGTTCAGATTGGGTATTAGGAAAAACTTTTCACTGGAAGAGTGGTTAAGCATTGGAAAGTCGTAGTCACTATCCCTGAAAGTGGCCAAAAAATGAGTAGATGTGGCACTTTGTGATATGGTTTAGTAGGCATGGTGGTATTCAGTCAAAGGCTGGACTTCATCATTCTGGAGGCCTTTTCCAGATTTAATGATTTTATGAATTAAAAGAACTATGTAGTGGGAGGAAAGGCAAAGTGTCAAAATACCCTAAAAGAAACAGAAGAAAGAAGGCAACCTAGAGGCTGGTAAAAACCTCAAAACATTAAATGCCAAACACCAGAAAAACTTGTAATAAAACCCATAGAAGAGATGTATAACACTGCAAGAGGAAAAGTCTATGTGTGGGTCTGAAAAACACCTGTGTGGCTTAATGGGAAAATTAAGGAGGCTACCACTATGCTCCTACCTTCTTTTCGTCCTTGAGGAAAGGAAAGCTTGTCCGCCTAAGGAAAAGCCAAGAAACTGCTCATGTCAAAAGTAAGCATAAACTTCAGAGGACGAAAAAGAAACTTGAAAAATAGCAAGGGTAGTCTATTTTAACTTTTTTAATACATATATTAAAAGCAGTAGGCCAACGAAGCCACTGGTGGGACTGCTGGATGAGAGGTGTGAAGAGCAGCACTCATGGTGAAGTATAAGAGAAGCTCAGATATCTGCTTGCATTATTCTATCTTGCTGAAAAGTTTGATTCCTACAACCATTGCATTCATTGTATCAGGTCACTCAAAGGAACTAGATCAACAAGTTAACAGACATTATTAGACTAAACAAGTTAGATGTCAGGAAGTCACTAAGACCAGTCAGCATTCATCTAAAAGCTCTCAAATGTGGAATTTAAAAGCAAAGACTCATAACCTATCATCACAAAAAAACATTGTGCCAGAAAAATGGGCAGTTTCCCTGCTACAAACAAGGGCTTTAGAGAGAATCCTGGGAAATACAAACCAAAGAGTCTTACATCCTTAGCTAAGATAGCAGGATCTATAATAAGATCACTAAGCACAGAGATAATCACAGTCTGTTGAAAAAGAGTTGGTGTGGACTCTGTAAAGCGAAATCCTGTCTCACCGATTCGCTGGATTTCTACAACAGTGTCAAGGAGCAGGCAGATAAAGGGGATTCACTGGACACAACATATTTGAATTTTCATAAAGCCTCTGACGGGTTCTACACTGAAGGCTATTAAAGACATTAAGCTGCCATGGGATTAGAGGAAATGATGTTTTATGGACTGAAAGCTGCTTAAAGGAGAGGAAGCAAATGGAAGGACTTAAGGATGGAAACAGCAACTGGGATCTTCCAGGGATTGATGCTAGGACTGGTTTTACTCTGTGTTATTACTGGTGAGTTGAAGAAGGGAACAAACAGTGAACTCTCCGGTTTTTCACATTTCTTTCAGAAGACCCTAAGCTCCTCTGGGTAGTCAAATGCTGGCTGAATTCCAAAAGGACCTCAAAGCCGAACAAACAGGGTGACAATGAGGCAGCCAAGCTCCAGAGTAAAGAAACACGGAAAAAAAAAACCCTGAAACCCTGATCTACATGATGCTTAACTTGGAATTTGTGGTCACAATTTGGGAGTTACCGATCATTCCTTGAAGCCATCCAATGGTGCCGCAGCAGTCCCAAATCCCCCAAATACTGGGCAGCATCAGTAAGGACATTAATAATATAGAGTCATTCTGCAGATATTGAAAAATATTATGAATCCACATTTTGGATATTGTCTGCGGTTCTGATCTCTGTAGCTGAAAGAGGATGTAGTTGACTCAGAAAAGTCCACAGAAAAGACCAGCTAAAACATTTCAGGAGAAAAAGCACCTGCATTACAAACAAGGATACATTAAAAGGCTGATTTTCAGTTTGGAGAATGGAAGCAGAAGGAAGGATATGACAGCTTAAAGAAACCCAAACATACGTAAAAATAGTGAAGATAGCAGTTAAGACCTATAGCTCCACAAATCTTGCAGATTCAAGGCTGTACATGTCTGTACCTTCCTGAAGATGTACAGATCAAAATAATCTTTTAGAATTATTATTAGAATACAGTACATACAGTTTTCTATACCGATGTTAGCACTGGAGAGCAACAGTGTCCTTGTAAGCTGTTTTGCTGATCCAAGATGGTATTTGATGAAGACCCACAGTACTTGCACATTATAGTTCACTGAAACAAACTTTGAGTAGCCTTAGTCTGTTATTCTAACAGATGCACTCTGGCCTTTGTACTGCTCTACAACAATATGTGAATATTGTATGTTGGCCAAGTTAGCAGGAGGTTTCCTACTAAAGCCTGTTTTGATCAACAGGCTGCCAGGAACAGAACCTGAATCAGGTTAGGTTTGTGGATTACATAAAGAGTATCCTACCACTGGTAACTGAAAATGACCAAATTGAGGAGATACCTGTGTCTTCCTTGAAACATTTTTAAACTTTCAGAAGAAGAAGGGAAAAAAAAAAAAAGCTGAACTACGCAATTTAAGAAAAAAAGCAAGGAGAGATACAAGGAGTGGACCAGTTCAAAACAATGTTCCCTCTAGTGAAAAAACAGGATCTGTTAGGAACTATGCCAGTACTGCTCGTATTGATGTTTTCGCCTTTCTTTCAGGCAGTCTGTTTTGATAAACAGAGAACAGTACCACAAACTAAAGGATTGTGATGCACAAAAAAAAAAGCAAAAATAAACACTGGCGCCCAAAGCAGCAACATATTTTTTGCCAAACCTGACAGTGTGAAGAAATTAAAGTTGTTTTTGTTATCCTCAGGGTTCAGATACACTTTTGCATAAAGATCAGGAGTTCCTTGAGCGTTGTAAATAAATGCTGCCTGGGGAGTGGAATGCTTCCTCTCTCTTGCATGAGGTCCAGGGTGAAGGGAAACTTTAAGAATCTCCAGTGTAAATACTTTCAAGAACCACTTTGTGTAGCAGAGGTTTCCTGATGACTGTGTGCTTTCAGATCCCAAATTCCCAAAGGGAAGCTACAGATGCCTACCTTCAGTTGGAGCTGCTTAGGAATAACTGATATATGCAAGGTCATGGTCTATCATCAGGGGCTTGGAGGGCTCCTGCAAGGGTTTATTATCCCCACTGAGGGGGTGTTATTGAAACACAGATGCAGAGCCAAAGGTGTTTGTGATTTGGGAAAAGGAAGACTTATTTAGGCTCACCTTAATCTTGCATTCCTGCTTAGGCATCTGAGTTAGGTTGTTGGTGGAGATGAGAAACTGGGCTACAGAAATTCCAAATATAGTCAATCTTTGTGTCCTTGTTTTGAGATAGGTAAAGAAACAGAGGTGCTACTCATGCTCAGACTGACCTTCACTTCCTCTGATTCTGGAGTCCTATGAAGAACTTCAGCAAGGCTTGCATCCCTTCCCACAAACTGATGCTGCTCCTCTGCAAAATGTTGTTGCTTTTCAGCAATGTACAACGTTTAATTTTCGTAGTATGAAAATTCTTTGCATTTACCCAGACTGTCCTTATCTGCAGGATATTCATTTATATGCCCATATCTATGTAGAAAGTGTCATTTCAAATACATCATCCACAAATCAACAAGGAGTTTTCATCTTAAAAAACTATGTCTACTAGGGAATTACAGGGGGCCTAAAATGATAGATCTAGTCCCACAGAGAACAAGTGAAAATGCATTCAGTTAAAACTGAACGACAATTTACTTACTTTGTGGTACCTAGTAAAACCATGTTATTAAAAAAGTTTTATTTTAAGATTTTGCACAAAATACACGTAGGGTTTTCCTTTAAAGAAAAAATGTATGATACAGTATCAGACAATCATAGAATTCTTAGGGTTGGAAGGGGCCTCTGGAGACCATCTAGCCCAAACCCCACAGAACTATACTGTTGACTACTGTTGTTAACGAAATTAATCCAAAAATGTCAGTGGAAATGTTACATTTTGAAATATGAAAGGTAGTTATTACTTAAATTCTGCTTGAACAGATGCAGAATAACAAGTTCTTGATGTGAGTTTTGCTACACATACTAAAAAGCCATTGTACACTTGATACAAATTTCACTAGTACTGGTGTCCAGCCTCAGTTCTAATCTACATCCTTTCTTTGGTTACTCTAAAGTAAATGACTTCTCTTTTCAATATTCTTTCATGCAGTAAAAGCATGACGGCTAACAGATCTGAACAGATTATTAGCCATTTCATCACTTTAAAACTTAATGTGGACTGTTTTACATTCCTGTTACTGTTTATCAGCTTAATAATTTAGCTTTTTAATTCTTTCCACACATCTATAAGCAAGTGCTTGTTATCATTCTTTGGAACTTGAAAGACAATGGATGTGATCAAATTTAGGCCACAGTCCAGACAAAGACTGTTTTCTATTGCTCCAGTTTCTTTTCAATTGTTTTGTGCTGTCTAAGTGGGTCCTAACAAAAGTGTAAGTTTTGGAAAAGTGTATTTTCCCCTAGGAAAGTTAGGCCAGTGTGACCTCCTCGAATTATACTGATCAAAGTGATGTACAGATTTTCAGAAATGCACACATACATATGCTTTCAAAGTGTTTGTTCTGGAACTGATATAGAGCAGAGTCAATAATTCTCAGGAATTCCTCTGACTTCTTTAAGACAGAGTCTATATGTACTTGCTATTTTTGTTCAGTGTTTATCATTGTCACATGCTGCTATTTCACACACTCTTTCATCTACGATGGCCAGATAAATACCATCTGGTAATGCTAAAGCCTTCAGGCAGAATAATAAAGATGTAGATGTGTATATAATGCTCTTTCAGGTGCAAGAATGACAACAGTTCCCACGTCCCACGAGACCTGCCCCTTAACACCAAACAAAGCTGGATGTGAACACTTGGGACATTTATTCAGCAGGGGTAAAACTAGGACCTCATTCTTTCTTCCCAAACCTATTTCTACTTTTAACTTGATGACAGTGTAGTAAAACAGTATAAACAAATACAGTGTTTCCTTTCTAAATATCTCTTACAGAATTCAGTACCTGAGATGCACTCAGCTGTGCCATGTGCCCAGAGGATTATCTGCATCTTATTCTAATGATAACAAATAAATACTGTCCAGCACCATGGTCCTCCCTAAGCAGAACCACATTGTGCCATTAATGATCTGGACAAGCCACCTTCAGTATTGAGAGGGGAGAAATCTGTGGGAAATCACAATTCTTTGAAAGAGCTGCCATGTGATGGAAAAAACCATGGGAAACGTACCAAAATCCAAATTTGTTGTAATGAAAGAGAATGAATACTGAAAAAATGGTAGGAAAAAAATTGCATCCATTGGTCACAACAGCAAAATGCAACATCCCTGTCTAAAGCTAATCTAATCCTAGTCCTTGTCTAAGACCAATCAAATTTGATGTCTTCTAAAACAAATAACTTGCAGCTGGAAAGTGCCAACAAGACATTAAAATGCATAAATAGTGACAAAAAGTTCAACACATTTGAAAGGATATACTATAATCATTTTCCTGCTCTGAAATGGCACCGTGTTATCAGGTATGTCTGGTATTCACTGTTGTTCTGATGGTGAACGTCTATTTTGCAGTTGCTACTTATATTATGCCTTATTTGAATCCTGCTGAGCAAGTCAACATCATGGTATTTAAGCTTGTCGGACTAGAAAAAAGATAAAATCCAATTTTCTAAGAAAGACTTTTTAAACCAAGAGCTGCATATTACAAAACGCAAAATGCAATTCACTTTTTCTTAAGAATTTTTTTTCGCATTTACACTTTGCTAACACAATTTCTCAGACAAAGTATGACAGTACTCCCACTAAATGTTCTAAATGTAACTAAAATGTTCCCTTTAACCTGACCTGTTTATTACTGAAGACAGCAGCCAGAGCTGACCATGTCCTGGGTAAATATGGGTTTTTCCAGAAGTGGCCAGGCCCTTCTGAGGAACTGAGATTTACACAACTGAAAGTAAAATGCATTTCAAGAAACTCACTGTATGTGTGTGGAATTCAGATTTCATTCACATGGGAAATGACACAGCTCCTCAAGTAAAGTTGTGTTCATCAGAAGTTTGTTTTCCATGTAATAAATTTCAATCAGAGTTGTTAGATTGAAAAAGGCATGTCAACCTTTTCTTTTAAAAATTACCAGAATTGCACTGTCATTCTATTTCAATGAGAATGAAAAAGTTCTCAACCAGCACTGACACAAATATGAAATGTTCATATGAAATAAGATGTCCTTTTCATGTGTGTGTAACTCATTTTAGCAATGTAAAAGAGCAATACAGAATGCTAAAAAATGTCAAATGCATAACTATGCCTAACTCGATCTTGTTAATATTCCTGAACAGACCAGTTGTTGGACTTCTGCATAACAAATGGTGAAATGATTTTGATCTATTAGAACAGAAATTGCTTTTTTCCCACTTTGTGTCTGGAGGGCCTAAAAGAATGACAACTATGTTCCACACTGTAATTTATAAAGTGTTCTTAATCTACATAATTTACATTATATGGAATACATATGACTGCAATAACAGCATGGAATGCCCTGGATGGATCTAGTATCATTTATCTGCTCTGTAATGGGTAACAACTGGTTGGCTGCACCTCATCCTGTATTACTGTCTTGTTTTTAGCCAGGGATCTGAGCTAATTGGCTGGAAGATACGCCCGGACTGCCTGCCATGGAGGCTCCAAAAGGCTGGATGTGGAGTAGCCACCCCAAACTGTCTGATTCCTGCTTGACAGCAAACACAAGAAACAGCCCACAGGGAAATTCAGCCTGCTGGGTTCCTTTTCCATAACTATATCATGCTTCATGCAAATTGCAAGGTTCAATAGGTGAAGAGGTCTTATAAGGAATTTGAACATTTGCCATCTTATCATTAGTTAATGACATTTTAATAGTTTAATTAACCATGAGGCAGTGAGAAGTCCAGCATGAGAATGGTTGAAACTGCATGATAATTATTAAGTCGTGAAACAAGATATGCTACAGGGAAGAAGAAACAATCCTATTTGTTATAAAGGGGGTATTAAAAAGAGTTGGGTGAAGGGATGAGAGAGGCTACCCAGTCCTCAAAGGGTCCTGTAAAAGGGTCACAAGGCGTTTTTAAAAATACTTACAAACTTTAAATAAGCAAAAGCACTTTTGATATTTAGCCATAAAAAAATGCCAATTAGGAGCAAAATGTGCATGAAGTAAAACTATCCCTGACATTACAGTACAGTACAAGTGTTAATACACAGTGTTAATGCTTTTGTTGCTTATCTATCCAAAAGAATTTTAAACAGACTGAAAATGTAAAAATAGACAATTCCAGAACTTCTAATCAACTAGCACCTGGAAGTAGGTTACATGACTCCAGGAGTTACACCTTCTAATGAAGTGACATGGAAACAGCCGCGCTATGAACTATTTTTAGCAGCTGAAGGAACAAGTCCCAGTGACATTAGGTGAGCCAAGGAGCAGGGAGTCAGCTAAGAAATTCCCTCAGCCAACACAGATCCTGTGCTTAAAAGTCTGAAAAGCTCCGTAGAACTACTGTGGCTTTTTCTTTTTCCCCCACTTGGTATCTATCAGTGGTGCAAAAGATTCAAAAGCTCCACTTTGAGCCAACTAGCAACAGACAGTTGGGCACAGATATGGCTGAGTAACACATCAATTCCAAATGGAATTTCCTTCCAGTAACAGTGCAGGTAAATGAATTAGTTAGGAAAAAAAATTATCAATACACCACCAAGCATAATAATCAGAAAACCCTGAAATACTCTGGCCCAGAGTTTTCCCCAACAGAAACCCTAGCTCTTGTTTCCTGCTTTGATTACTCAAGAATATAAAACCAATTTAGCTAATTCTCTTAAGGTGCTGTAAGTAGTTTAAAATACAATAGCAAGTGAAGCCTGCTTCCATAAAATGGTGTTCAGTGTTTGTAAGGTCACTGGGTATGTGTAGCAAATTTAAAAATTGCCAGTTAAGAACTACTCCTACTAAAATACTACTACTACTTTTCCCTTTAAATACACATTTCAGAAATTTTGATGCACATATCTACCTGTACACATTTGTAACACAGCAGAGGGAAAGAGAGAGAGAATGACGCCAAATTCCAGTGCTACAAGAAACGAGGTAAATGGCACCTGCTGTCTATGGCTCCAAGTTAACTTTGACTCCAAAGAGCAGTTGTATGCAGAATTGGAATAGGGAAGGGGAGGGCATGAATGTCACAGGTAAGTACTGTAAAGCCTAGAAGAACAATGCCTTTACTGAAGTATGGTAAGGTGGCTGAAGCCCTGTGGAGGTTATCCTCAGAGCATTACGAAGCCCCTGAAGGTGGTTCTGTGCATTAAGAAGGTATGGCTGTAGCCTGTCCAACACACATAAACTCACCTGTCATAGATGGTGCCAGCTTTCTTTGCCCTTTGTGGTCCACAGTACCCTCGTAAGCTACAGTCACATCATACACTGCATCCAGATAATCTTTCATTGAGTCAATGGCTACATGAGTTGCTTTCACACGTGGTGTCAGCACATGCTTTAATATAGCAAGTCCTAGAGGGGAAAAAAAGTAAAAATAATTACGGTGTTTGAAGTGAAAGTGGACTACATTCACAAAATGAACATCATGCCACGGAACTTCAGAATCTCCAGTCAAAATCAAAAAGGTTTACTTTCAATCTCAATTCTCAGTTGAGAAAATGTGCTCTACTCAACATACATAGAAGATGAAACATAAAATCTAAAGGATATTAGTGAGATGAAGGCTGCTAAACAAAAGAGCCCTTTTTACAGCTCCTGCTCTGGAAGGAGGGATGGTTTTAATGTGACTCATGAGTGATGAAACAGGACTTCACTGTTCATGTGTGTCCAATGGAGGTTAAAAAAAAGAGCAAATTGGCTGAGAAACACACATAGCATCAGCTACTGAAATTCTGTATCAGAAACAGATTAGGCAAGTAGGGCATAAGCACATTGAATTTTAAGCACACCTAATGTGCATCCAGCATTTTACTTCCCAAGGACAAACCAATTTAGTGAACATACTGAATCCTAATTTACTCACTATCCCAGCAGAAAACTTAGCAGGGAGGGGAGAAAATACAGCACTGAGAACCCAAAACAAGGAGGAAATCTGTGCTTCCATGTGAAAAACTTGTAACTGACTTGGCTACTAGCAAATTCCTAATGATAGAAGTCAGAGAACTTTTCCAGGCCAAGACACATAGATTAGTACCACAAGGACACAAGAATATCAGGTTTAACACACTCTACAATTCTTAACAGTACTTCATATCCATTTTTGCATCCGTTGACCACTTCTACCTAGAGCATATTAAAGAAAATACACTGGACTCAAAAGTATAAACTTGATTCTATTTCCAGACTATTAATATACAGTGACTTGCAAAATGAAAAAGAAAGCACACAAACC
Organism: Pitta sordida; assembly: GCA_013390025.1. Classification (NCBI taxonomy): domain Eukaryota; kingdom Metazoa; phylum Chordata; class Aves; order Passeriformes; family Pittidae; genus Pitta; species Pitta sordida. The sequence goes on from WEKX01018869.1 coordinate 84,373, forward strand.
CAAAACCTTTCACAACTGAACGCAGCTCTTTCCTACTTACTTGAAAGGACTTCTAGAAATGACAAGACATGCTCTGCAAAAATTTTCATTATTTTGCTATAGGATATGTATTTTTCTAACACAGAAGTATGGGAGTAAAATTGTGCTTTTTCCTTTCTGACCTATTTTTCATTGGCTTACTCTTCACTCCATTTTTAGGGAACCATCCATTGGCGCTATTACGTAGTTCCTAACAGATGATGCAGAAATTTTTCTAAAGAAAAGTAGTTTGGTATTGCTTTTGTATCTTCCTGCTTGCAAAATCAATTCAAAAGATTACATATTATGTCCTGATTTTGTACTGAATTCCCCAGCCGGGCAAAGCATACTTTGATCTAAAATTATGAAAGTATCTCCTGAAGAGTGTAAAATAATGATACAGTTGGGTCTCCTATACCACGGTACCGCAGTCTTGTTCATCTCCCGTGAAGCCTTACTTCCGTGTAGAGTGGCAGCTCATTAATATGCAAATTTGCCCCGCACCCTCACACAGCCCCCTGGCGCTGTGTTTCTGTGGCGGTTGTGCTGGGGATGGAAGCGGTGGAGCCGCTGCTGTCCCGGAAGCGGGGAAGCAGCAGAGCCGCTGCCACCGCTGTCCTGGGGGGGGCGACCTGGCGGAGCGGCCGCCGCTGTGGCTGTGCGGGTTGATTTGCATATTCATGACTGCCTAATTGAATATTCATGTGTGCCAGGTTGCGCATGCACAGTTGTGAAAAGGGCCTTTTAAATTGCTGAAAAATCATGCCGCTAAGATGTGAAGCTGCAGTACAGGGGGCGTGAAGTGGAAGAGGGTTGACTGTAGTTTCTAAACTGTTCTAACACTCTTAACAGTTGAAAATTTCAGTATACATCATTATCTTGATTTTTTAATATTTGCTACGAATCTGCTTGTCGAAACACAGAGATAAAAGGGTATTTACTAGCACCCCCTCTGAAGTCATTGTTCTATGCTTTACTGGCAATAGTGATAACTGTCTATGTAAAATGTTATATGGATCATGTAAATATTTTGAAGCATAACATGGTGGCAGTGTTTTCTTAAGCTTGTGAACTGTTACATCAAACAGCTAATTATGTTATGTTTCAAAATGTTTACTCTGTAAATGAAGCACTGAATATTCTAGTGTTCTGTCAGCAACTATATTAGTGTGGATATTACACTCAACACAATTCTAGTTGAGTCAAATTCCCAAACATTTTATAAAAACACCGTCATTCTTTTTCTGCCCAGCTCATCTTCCTCTTAACCAAACTATCACTGTAAGGAAGAAAAAGGGAAAACAGGCTTCAGTGAGAACTGAATCCTCTAGACAAATTAATTTAGGTATCTATGACTATTCACTGCATAGTTGTTTTTTTTAAATCTATGGCAAATTTTGGTGATAAAGATGGCTAGTGACAATCTGTGAAATGCGACTGTAGAATAAATCACTCTAAATCCACATGCTGCCAGTGAACTCTTGATAGTTTAAGGCAAAGTGAGTATGTATTTAAATAAAATCAATAAAGTCCATAATTCATTATTCAGAAACACTGACAAACATGCAACACCACCAGTTCAGCACATCTTTTTAAAGAATCTGTTTTATAAAAACATCACCACACATTCCTGCAATTACTTGATGATCTTTGCTAAAATCAACATAACAGAACTTAAATCCAAGTAGTTACAGTATAGTTACCTTGGCAAGCTGCCTGCATCCAATTCACAAAACACATTTTGCTTAAACTGTTTTTAATGTTGTGCAATACTAACTCAGAACTTCTGTCAAAGTATTTGAGGTCATGAGATTTTACTTTAAATGCCAAAGAAAATGAACTAGATACTACTAATAATGTAATATTCTACCTTAAAATGCTATAGCTTTGCTCTTCTAACTTCTGAATGATAAAAAGACATAAAATGAAAATCTAAAGCAATATGGTAAACAACAATACTACAAATATCATCCATTTACTACACTATAATAAGATACAAAATTACATACTTTAGAAAATCTGCAAGAAAACTGGATGAAATAAAATAATTACTTTGGCAAGTACAAAGGCCCAAATCATCAGCATCTACAGAACTGAATTTTTCATCTAAACACAAAAGAATAAAAGTCCACCAAACAAAACATCACTTATCTAACCTCTCAGAATGAAGTTACATATAATAGTAGCTAAACATAACTCCATGGAGAATACTGCTTTTCCTCTTCCCTTCATCCATGCCAAAAACCCACAGAGCACTTCAGTGCAGGCAGGCTATCTACATTTTCAGACTTGGACTTCATTTTTGTACTTTCGTATTTGTACCCCTGACATGCACACATCACATTTTTAAATGGAAACAATAAACCCCTCCAGTTCTAAAGGAAGAATACCCCATATGCACATGACATTAGCATGACCACAATTCATCAGCAAAAGTTACATGCTCACCAAAAGTGGGTGTCAGAACTAGTCTGAGGTTTTTCCTCCCCTATAAAAAGCATATACTTGAAAGTAACACAGAAACTGAAACCAGGGAGAAAAACAACAAATTTATTTCAATACCAGTTAGATCTTTCCCTTTACGTGTGAATGTGTATCCAGTGAAGATACTTGACTGAAGGTTTTACAGTTACGTGTAGTGTCCCAAGTACTCACCCAACTCTGAGTTCCCACCAGCTTTTCTGGAATGCCTCCAGTGATCAAAGCTTTACTTATTGACACCAGAGTCCAGACTTAGACTTATAAAATAACATATGGTGGGAGAGCTCATCCATTTGCATTCAATCAACTTACATAAATAAGATTCGGCTGATAGCAGTATTAAAAAATCCCATGTTATTGCAAAAAGTGTTTTTCTTTTACCACGAACTAGAGTACAGGAAAGGCAAGTAATCTTCTTAGGAAGAGTATGACCATCCCACAGCAAGATGTGGGAGACACCGCGCCTTTATACACTTTCTTCTGTCAGGGGCATCTACAGAAATAAAATCTAGCTTCTTGTTTTCCCAAATTAATTTCGTAAGGATAACTTTTAATAACAGAAACCCTTTCTTCATCCCAATGGTTGGTCGCTCAAATGTTACTTAAGGTCCATACCCCACCCTTAAAAAAAATTATATTCTCTTTTCCATACCTCATTGTACACTTTTAGATCAAGCCAGCTTACAAGAAAATGTAGGGAAAAAGTGCCACCAAAAGCTATTTTCTTCAGAGAAAGTTCCAAATATCATTTATGGATATTAAATACAATTGGGTCTCCTATATCGCAGACCCACGGTCTTAATCGGGTTCCACGAAGCCCAACTTCCACATTGAATGGCTGCTCATTAATATGCAAATTTGCCCCGCACCCTCCCGCAGCCCCGGCGCTGTTTTGGCAATGTGTTGCTGTGAATTGCTGTGTCGGCCCTTCCCGGCGTTTGCAGCCACTCCACGCTGGGAAAAATCCCTTTTTGGCTCGTCCAGGGACACAGTTTCATAACAACACGACGGTGGCTCCAGGAGAGTAGCAGCACCACCTCGGTGGTGGCAGGTCGCGCACGTGCAGTTGCAAAAAGGGGCCTCCTTCATAGCTAAAAAATCGTGCTGCCAAGATCTGAAGTCACAATATGGGGGGGCACGAAGTGCAAGAAGGCTGACTGTACTTTGTATTGCTTCAGAATGCAATTTAAAACTAATGTCAAGATACAGAAGGGAAATATTTTCGATTAGCTCAGTCGAAACATCTTGTTTTTACATGACCTGTAAAAGCAATTGAGATAAGCATGTCCTGCACAGACAAACATCTTAGCAGAAAGCATGATATTCGTCAAGATAAATTTAGCATTAAAAAACATTTAGATTAGCCACGTTTTTGCATAAAACCAAAGAAGATAATAAATGAATACCTGAAATATTTACTTGATTAAATGACCTTCCTTAGAAACCAAACATTAATACAAAAATTCCATAAATGCCTTTCACCAGGGAAGATTGTTTTGTCTTCATTCAGCAAAAATAAGCCCAGTTAAATTTAACAAGCTTCTGATCCCTTTTGCTTTGACTTTTCAGAGTTAGCAATTTTACAATCAGGAAGGCTTTGAATCATTCTTATTTATTTTCAATTTCTTAAAATGTAATTTCTTAACATTTGGATTAAAATTGTATTGTACCAAACCTAAGAAATTTGTGGGATTTTGGGTGTGTTGCGCAGGGCCATGAGTCGGACTCCATGATCCTGATGAGTCCCTTCCAACTTAGCATGTTCTATGATTCTATGACTGACTACTACATAATTGTGAGAAATCTACACATAGATATTTTGGATACATATAAGGGGAATAAACGTTACACCAGAAGCTGGTAAAAAACCAATAATCATGTATTTTTGGGGGTTTATAGATATTTCGTTCTATAGTTCAATACCATTAAAAAGACCTAGGCTTAAAATATCTACGATTTGAATTAAATAGATACAATAAAAATTACCACTTCTATCATTATTACAAGATTAGTTAAATCCCAATGAAAATATGAATGCCACCTACTTACTAGTACTACCCAGACTCAGCAATTCAAGCCCACTGACCAGTGAGGAAAAATTCCCGCATTTTTAAGATGCCTCAAGTCATAGATCAGACCTGAAAGGGGTCAGTGACCAACTAAATGATTGCATCAGATTTTGAAGACAAGAATCACATTAGCTGGCTATGCCCCCATAATGGAAAAAGAAAACGAACTTGATTACTGTCTGTATACTTAAATAATGAAATATGGAAAGCAAAAGCTCAAAACACACGGAGCAAAACACATGACATGACATTCTTAGTTGTTTGAGGGAGTCAAGGAAGAAATATTTAATTTGATTATGGGAATGTCTCAAGATGTCCCATTAGAAACACAGGAGTTGCCAACCAGACTGAAACACAGAGAAAGAGAGCCAGTCCTGGCAGCAATTGCTAGAACCATCTCACTCAGAAACCTGCTTTCCACCAGGGGAGGACAACTAGGTGTATTAGGTTCAAATCCAGCTGCATGACACTCATCTCATAAATAACCAAACAATTTAGAGAGGTAAGAAATTGATCAGTGCCTGAGAGCTGATACATGTGTCAGGATCCAACACCAAACCCACAAGTATTAATGCCTTAATTTTATGAATGTTACCTCTAGATGTTTTTGGCATTCTTTGGTTTTAATAAACTCCCCCCGGCAGTATATTCAACTTGAACTTAGCAGACTAGGTAATGACAAATTTAAAAAAACAGGCTATGAATTTAATTTATTACTGTATAATTTCTTTCTTTCTAAAAATACTACAGTCCTATTTCTTTCCTAGAAGTTTCTCCGTGCTTTATGGCCTTTAGTCTCAATTTACTCATCCAGGTCTACCCATATTTATTGGGCTTATTGTGTGTTTCAGAAAGAGAGAAATGACTTGCTCTTGCTAGGAGTCAAGATCATGTGTAGAACCCAAGTCCTGCAGCGCAACAAACTGCAACAGGAATTATCATCAATACTTTTAAACATTGCTTCTCTTTCAAGGGTGACCTCAAGCACCTTTAATTCTTCTTTCTGTTTGATATCTTTCCATCCCATTCACAGACAGATACGATATATTTATACGTATATTCATATCAATCAGGAAAGACATAATACATAGTTGAAACCAGGAATGTCAAAATATTCAGCTGCATATTTTTCCAAGCTCTGTTTTTATTCATTTTAAATTTCTTTTTGTTGAACTGGTCCTAGGACCAACTGTAAAGATCCAGTAACTCCGTCCCAAACTGGTGTTTACATAAATAGACTATCAAGATATGAGATGCAGCTCATCAACTGGTCCCACTAAGAACAGGTAATTAAGTTCAGCACAACAATTCTGCCTAAACCAGTGTTTATTCTAGATGAGGATTCAGCTTATGGAGAGTAAAAGTAAACACAAATCCCGCAACAACTTTTTATGCTTGTTCTCTGCAAAACTAATAAAATACACACACACACAAATTTCAATAACAGTATTTCAGACAGCATGATGAAAATGAGTTATGCTTGCAGCCCATGCTCTAGGAATAGTTTTGCTATTTTGGGGTGTAATACCTCTGGTTCTATCAGCAGTTTCAAGTTTAACTCTTAATTAAACTACTTTTTACAATATTCACTTGGACTATTTTTTCAACATAAAATTGGGCAGAAATGTAGGGAAAAATCATTATAAAACATATATTTCAAGGTAACCCCCCCAAAATTCCCCTACATATGTGTAAAGCCAACACCGAAGCACTGTGTTTGTAACAAAAACACTAAGATGACAAGATGAAGTTATTAGACTTCGCTATATCCCCACGAAGAATGAAATACAGTCGGGTCTCCTATACCATGGGACCACGGTCTTATTCAGGTCTTGTGAAGCCCGCTTTCTGCGTTGATTGGCAGCTCATTAATATGCAAATTGCCCCGCACCCTCACACGGCTCTCCAGTGCTGTTCTGGCACTGTGTTGCTGTGTATCGGTTGCCGCAGTGGCTGTGCTGGGGGGGTGGGGAAGTAGTGGAGCAGCGGCGGCCACGCCCAGGACCAGACAAGCAGTGGAGCTGCCCCTGCCGCTGCGCCCGGGACCAGGCAAGCGGCGGAGCCGTGGCAGTGGCTGTGCGGGTTGATTTCCATATTCATGCTGCCTAATTGAACATTCATGCGTGTCAGGCTGCGCATGCGCAGTTGCGAATAGAGGCCTCCTTAATTATTCAAAAATCATGCCAATAAGCTGTGAAGCCGCAATTCGGGGGGGCGTGAAGTAGAAGAGGCCTGACTGTACAATTTTAAACGAAATTACAGTATGTCCTCACTCCTCTGACTGGCAGAACTACTGGGCATTACTATCCTTTCTAAACCTGCAGGAAATAAGAAGCCCCCAGGATTTTTTAGACAAGCAAGGAATCGTGCCATTTTAGTTCAGTTCAGCAGTGTCACGTAACAGGGTTCACAGGCTTACAGGGAGCACAGCCTCATGTGACTGACTGGTGATGTGCCTGGGCACAGCTCCCACGCCGCAGCCACAGCATCCAGCCACAACCATGCTGGCACTGAGGCTGCTGAGTGGAAGCCACAGGCCAGGGCCAGCAGTGCTGCACAGCAGCATGGAGGGACCCTAGGGAGTTATCACCATGTCCTGCCAGATATCACACTGGTATGTGTCTTGTAGTGGTACGTGCCTGGTGGCTCAGCCTTCAGAAAAGTTTGGTACACAGCTCTCGGTGTCAGCCACTCTGCTCCTCAGCATGCCTGTACGAGGGATGCTCCAGTGCAAGTGAGTATCCACCTCTGCGTGAACACGGAGGGGAGCAGGGTCCTGGGCAGACTGCTTCCCGTTCTCTCCACATAAAAAGTGGGGGAAAGACCCACAACAAAAGAATTTAGCAGGGAAGAAAAGCAGATCAATAGGATTCTGCAGTAGAATTGTAGGTGTTTCATTTTTTAATAGTTATTTGCCATGATGTTTTAAAGGAAGTAATCCTTATAGAATAAAAGCAGACCAATGCTGGAGAGAAGAAACAAGAAGAAACAAACAGGTGCTCTGAAAGCATAAAGGAAGTGTTTACTGTTTCATAGACTGCAGAGATATAATTGAGAGGTGAATTAAAATAATTGCAACAACACCCTTTCTTTTCCCTGAAAAAGGAGAAGAAAAAAATCCCTATCAAACACCCCCTCCCTCAGAGCTCTCAAAGAACAGCCAACCTAAATGAAACATTTGACTTTCATTTCCGACAGGAAACTGAGGCGATGAAGAAATACATTATGACTTAAGCCCTCCTGCACATACACGTAAACAAATGCCATTCTTCCCAAGGAGGAGAAGAAAAGCATATATCCTTTTGGACAAGAGCTAACAGTACTTAATAGCTTGATGATATCAACAGGCTGATTCACAGACTTGTGCATTCATTTCAGTGTGTCACAGAAATGAATTTACCAGACCTATTTGTTATTCTTTGTTTACCTTCAGAGTGATTTATTTCACTCTTGGTCAACAGGAAAAAACAAAACCAGGATACATGTTCACTGAACTGCTGGACTTAGAAGTTTATGTGTATTTGTGCATATGATGTGAGAAAATATGAAAAAGCTTGGGAACCTTGGATTTTTTGTAAAGCTTTCCAAAGATGAAGTAATTCCATCTGCAGTTACAGAGACAACACCAACAAGCGAAGTGACTTCAGAATAAAGCTCAAACAAGGAACCGTGATACTGGAAGGTGAGAGAGGAAAAACCACAAAATGCTACAGGAATACTAACACTTATTAAAAATGAAGTGATGGAAGAGTTTTTCCTTTTAACCTCTATGCAAAATATTCTTTATATGGACTAAGAACTGTAATTGGAGCTACAATATCAACTTAGAGGGAACAGCCCTGATTCAGTGTAGGTAATTCCTACAACCTTGAAGGACCAAGAAAAGAAGTACAGAAATACACAGATAGGGGCAGAAACTATGGAGAGCCTTCTGAAGTATTATTACTCTTGCACATTGTGAAATGCATGCAATGTCTGTATATAAACTGCTATAATCTTACTTTCTGGTAGGAGAAACACTAGTTTATGGTATTCTAATCTTTTAAATACCAATCAGGCAGGCTTAATAGTCCAGTTAAGGTGAGATTATCTTCATATTATGAAACAATTTTATGTAAGACATGTTAATATCTTCACAAAGAACTATTTCAAAACTTTTTTTGCTTACCTTCCTTTTCAGCAAATGATTGACTGTCTGCAATGACTTTTGGTATTTCTGGATTGTAACGAGTCCCTTCTGGAAAAATCACTAAATACATCTGTAGGATTAAAAAGAAAGAAAACAGACAAGTTCTTATAATGAATATGAATTCATAGCTTTTACAAATATTATCAACATTTGGTTGTTCCATATTGTATTTAGCTCACACCGTTGATTACTGTAAGGATCTAAAGAAAATCAGAACACTTGGGCTAAAATTTCTTAGCTCTAAGAAACTTACTGTTTGAAGTTCAAAATAATTTCCTGTGAAAATACACCATAGAAAGTAGACTAGGTGATTTAGGATAGCACATGTCAATAAGTCAGCAGGTCAGGAGCAATTGACATCAACATGAGTATCAGTTTTAAGATCAGTTTGAAATGACAGTCGATGTCATTTAGTCTTTCCTTACACTGAAATATACATTTAATTCCATTCATAAGCAGAAATTCTATTACCTGAAATTATGATAGATCAGCTACCTTATGTACCTCTATGCCTCTCACTGCATTGGATATTAAATATATTAAGAATTGAAACTCATAGTTTAGTGTAATTTGAACTTTAAAGTCACATTCCTTTAAGCACGCATGTCTGCAAGGTTAGATTTCCTGCATAAAGTAATTTGGTTGCCTGTTCAGCCATAGTCTATGGGTTCTCAAATCATTACACAGGCAAAGATTGCCTAAATTTCTGCATACATCAGTGTCAAATTATGTACCCAAATAGGAACAGTCAAAATTGATGAATTTTCCATTTTCTTCTGAAAGATAACAGAGGTTTTTCTTCATTAGTGTCTGTGTCTTGCACAGTCTCCTACAAACAAAGCTGTTTAAGAGAAGACTGGATGAGGAACTCAGTAACATGGTCTAGATAATGGGAGGCTCAGATGGACAGAGCGTGGTGCCCATGGCTCCAGGGTTGTGGGTTCGATCCCTGGGTGGGCATTCGCTTGGGAGTTGGACTGGATGATCCTTGTGGGTCCCTTCCAACTCGGAATAACCTGTGATCCTGTGATGCAAAACAACACTTAAGCAGTGAAAATTTCATGCTGGGTGCTCATCTGCAGAAGAGACTACAGCCACAAATAACCATAAAAAAACCAGTGTAGAGTTGAACACAACATGTTGACAGTAAAATGCCTACTGTGCCTACACTAACTACTTAATAATTTATCATCTTTGCAGAAATAAGTCTCAAGAAATATTTGAAAGAAAAAGAGATTAGCAGATTTACAATACAGTCCAAGGAGGATTACCAGTGAGTAGACAGACAGTGACAACAGGAGTGCACATCATGGAATGATGTAAAGTTAAATAAAAACTCAGAAAGAGACAAATTAAACTATAATTTTGTATTTCTGGCTCACAAAACATCAAAATGTGCTGATATTTGCAGTTAATAGTTGCAGAACAGCTAGAGAAAAGGCTGAATGCCAAAAGACAGGCCCCAGCAAGTGAACTCTCCAGAATCACCCCCAGCGAGGAAGACTGAAAGATGCACTAAAATTTAGAGGTGGGAAGAAATCTAGGAAATGTGCCAAGCGGTGAAGCCAGCAGGAGATCAAGAAAGAGGAGAACTGAGTACATAGCCTAGAACCTGGCAGGGAAAAAAAAAAAAAAGTATTAAGAATGACAAAAGCAGTGTCAGTAGAGTGAAGAGAGCTACAGAAAAGGCTGTACTTGTCAGGACATGTTCGGGGGAGGACCAGCAAACTGCAGAAGCAGGTGAAGTTCAAGAATGGTCAAAGACCAGCAGAAATCCAAGATGTGTACAGATTTGATGGGGAAAGAACGAAAGAAAATGGGTTTAAGAGTCAAAGTGCTTATTTTTTTATAACATAACATTAGCATAAATACAGGGACAAGTACAGGAGTCCCTTCCAACTCATAGTATTCTGTGATTCTGTTACTTGGAAATACTCTTCCACTTGGAAATCCTTAGGCACAGCTGTAATCCACACTTTTACCAGTCATCTATACATTTCATCTATGAAGTAAACTGCTGAGATATTTAAGTGACTAAGTAAAACTTTTCTGAGGTAGATGGAAAGGACATAATATTCAAATCCAGATGCATTTTTTTCCCTTTCATAAATGTGCCCGTATTCCAATCACATAATTTGGATCCTTAAAATGGTACTTCCAAATGATACCCCCCCCCCCTTCCCCATTAAAGACTGTATGCTCAGCTCTGAAGGGTAATAAAGTGGCTGTGACAGGTAACAGAGCAAAGGAAGTGAAGCACACAGCACAGGAACACCATTCTTGTAAGTCAGCACGTACAACCATGAAACATTACTGGTCTTCAAAGCAGATAATCACCACCAAAAGCTGGTTAAACAACAGGGCACAGTATCTGCTTACTCCAGTCCTGCGTGTGTAATACAAAGCAGGGATTGAAATTATATTTTAATTATTCTTGCAAACCTCTAAAACAATAGCACCCAAACAGGTTTGTTAACCAGAATCTGAATATCTCTGAACTGAAAGCATACCAACAAGGCAGATGAGTGGCCTTTGCTTTAAATTCAGCACGTATGAAGCTACTATGTACCTCATTGGGACTACTTTAACTGAGTCAAATTCATGAATGTAAATAGATTCCCACTCATACTCATGTACAGTCTTGCACAAGACATTCTGTCAGTGCAATTCAGCCCACCAGACCTAATTGTATGACTGCTTTTTCTCCCACCAAGGGCAGTAGAAATCAAATTCTGAAGCACTATTTCCAAAGACCGAAATGAATAACTAAATAAGCTCTCCTGACCTTGGAATAAAAATTGTTGAGGTGTAGAAGCCTTTTAATTGCCTAGAAACACTAACTGCAGCTAAGGCCATTTTTTATACAGGGTTTTTTTTTTTTTTCCAATTATGGCAATTAGCTACATGAAGGTTACACACTTTATCACAGTGGCTGAAAAATACAGTGCTCGTGTTCAAAATGCCATAGACAGTTTTGGATTATTCTAGTCCCTGATTCACTGAGACAACAATTTTGACACAAGCAGTAGGTCCCTGTGTTCAGTTAGGTGGTACTTTCATGACTGTTTCTGTGCAATAGGTGAGTGCCAATAAACTCAGTATCTCTCATCAGTTTGAAAGCTTCAAGGACTGGATAACAATATTCAAAATTGTCTTAAACAATGCACTTGCTTAGTTTTAATATTAATATAATTGCATCTTGGCAGCTAGACAGAATCACAGAATATTCTGAGTTGGAAGGGACCCACAAGGATCATGAGTCCAACTCTTAAATGGCACCACTGTCTCCCTAGTGGAATCGAACGCCCAGTCTCCTGCATGAGAGGCGGGGACACTCACCATTGTACTGAAGTGGATTTTCGCTTCTGGTGAACTGGATGAGAAACACAATCACCCAGATCAATAACTGAAAAAGATACCGTATGAGAAAGCCTATCTGGTATATCTGGAATTACATATAAGAGGTGATGTGGGGAAATCAGGCAAGGACATCTTGGATTTACAAATAAGTTGTTAGGGATTTGCAACCTAGTAACTATCTGACAAAATAATTACATTAAGCCTTATAACAGTTGTATTAATGTATCCATCCTCCTCATGTTTTTGTTGTTAGATTGGCATTGTTTCACATGACAAAACTGTGACTAAATGATAAAACCAAACCACATAGTAATCAGCTAAAAATATTGGTTGCACTGGGTTGTACTCTTGGTGCATCATAAAAATAAATACAAATTACATTTTCAGTTATCCGACTGAATCGTTTGCTGTTCAGAAGAGTTAACTTTCTTTATAAATCAAGTAGATTGAGCGTATCAAGTGTCAGCTGAATATATTGTTATATTGAGAAACACATTCATCTTCTTGTGGCTTATATTAAAACACCATTAACACAAAAGTGTTCTTCAAGCCATGACAGTCTCTGCTCTCATAACAAGACATAAGATTGCAATTTGTTAGCAATCAGTCAGACTTTATAGAATTTAAAACAAAACCACATAATTTCAAGTGAGTTTTACCAATAAAAGTTCCAATAACGCACCATTTAAGGGTATAACTCAACAATAGTTTGGAAAGCAAAGTAATTGCCAGAAACAAATCAGAAAATTCATTAGTTCATGATCCCTACTCTGGCATCAAAGTTTTCTGCGTGTCTGATATTGTGAGCTGCATCTGGGAAAGGTGGAGCAGCTGTAAACAGCAGGGCAGGAAAAGGGACTGGTTAAGGCAGGCAGGTCGGGGCAAGTCATAAGACAAGGCGGGTAAGGAGCATCATGCAGTGCACTGTGCCTGCACAAAAAGAGTCTTACTGATCCAGTTCTACTGTGAGGGTAGGAGGCCAAGAGAACCTTACTTTTTCCGTCAGTTTTAACTCCCATTTACTTGTCATGAATTAATAAAAAAAAGTCCACAGTGAAACCGAAAAGGGCTTGCTACACTAAAGAGAACAGAAGACTGGTTCTGCATTCCTATACATCTTTGGTTTCTTAATGAGAATAGATAGGGATGGCTCCAGACAGACTGAACATTAATCATCTGGGTTCTTTGGTTTAAATTGTATGTGGAGAGAAACTGTAAACAACAACATGACCCTTAACACAGATTCCCGTCCATCTCTACACTATTGGTATATAAATCTTTCCTTGGCTGGAAGGCCCACTTTAACAGTACAATAAAGAAAAAACTCCACCACATGCGTGCAGAATGACTAAGCTACACCAGCTGCCCTCTGAACTGAGGAAAAGCCCACCCTGAGCTGTACTATACAGTGCATAAAAATTCCATAGCAGTAAATTCGTTGTTTTTGCATGAAGCTGATGAGTTCAGGGCATACTTGCTTTACTGATCAAAATGCCTTCATTTTAAAACCAATATGGTTGCTTGTAAATGTCATGTTTAGTTGCAGAACTGCAAAGTATCTTCACGAATAATGGAGTAAGGACACAGGTTATCATGAGAGTAGTAACTGCAGGTTAAAGGCCATTTAACAGCATCTGCATTTAAATTCTCATATAAAGTAGATTACAGAAAGTTTAGTCTTCTCTCAAATGACAACTCAATGGCCTGAGTCTTTTACCCCAGAAGATACGTCCCTCAGTAAACAGGTTTTTGACAGCTTTTGCAAAACTTGTCATTCCCTATAAGGTTTGATTTTCAAAAGAATGAATTTCTGCAGCAGTTACACTTATTTCTGTTCCATATTGCAACCCCAGACAGTATGAGGAAAATGGCACACACAACTCAAGAGGAAGAAAGATGATTCCAGAAAAAAAGACTTCTGGATTTGTTTCCTTTATTAACTACATGCAGACATCCACCACAGAAACCAGAATTCATATCAGGTGTAGTTTAAAAGTAAAGCTTTATATTTAAACTTATCTTTAACTTTCCAGTTTCACTAAACTCACACACTGCAGCAAGATTGAGCATCACTTGCAGGTTTCCAAAGACACACAGAATTAATGAGTTTCTAAGTACATCTTCCCAAAATTATATTAAAAGAAAAATCCACATTTCTATAAAGGAGACCATTTAATGCAGAGCTTGAATCAAGGCTCTTACTACAATCAAAACCTTATAATAACAACAAACCCTTGCTTTTTAGGGTGTAGAGAGGGAAGCCAGAAAGCCAGACTCAAGCAGAAGTTCTCTCTCTGGCTATCAGGAAATCCATGGGGCTATGCAGGAAAACATCCTTATGGGTTTATTTCACTCAGACTAACTGGAATGAACTTAATCAGCATTCTGCAGGGGGAAGACCTGCTTAGTGGGATGACTATAAATACGTTTCATACAACCTGCAAGTTGTCTTTTCTTATTCCATTACACTGCAAATTTTATAGAAAGCAAACTCTTTGCCACTGGCATACGAAAATAATGACCCAATGCAACTTCTTTACATCCCAGGACCCTCTCTGGTAATGAGGGCACAGGCTACCACCACTGAATATGAGCATCTTCTCCACAGACACCATTGGTTAGATACTAGACAAGAAAAGTTCAGTTGTCATAATGTATTTCTAGTCTAATTTATATGCTAAGAACTGGAAAGAGATCCACTTTCTTAATTAAAAACAAAAAATTCTGTTCATGCTAAATCTGAGTTCATGACAGACTGAGTTTGATCCCTGTCTGGAACAGGGACACTTAACTCATTTAAGCTTCTCAGTAAGCGTAAGGCCAGTTTACTTTTTCAACATAGACACATACATAAACATAAACTCTCTATCTCCCAACCAGAAAAAAAAGACTAATATGAATGTCAAAACAACCCATGCACCCTTTTTACCCACAGCTCTCCTTTTATAAGGTTGGTGATATAGGGAGTCTAAGTCTTAAACACAAAATTTAAATAAAATCGAAGTGTAACTGTTTTATATCAAGGCTTGCTTAGTTGGTTTTCTTAACTTCAGCCAAAAAGGCAGAAAAAATTTTAATACACAGTAAGTAATGGAAGCAAAGCACAGTGATTCTAACCACTGAGCCACAAGCCATACAGGGAGTCATGAGAAAAGTCACTTGGCAGTAACAATCATTCTTCAAATAGAAAATTATCAAGAGTTTGTTTTGGGGTTTTTTTTTCTCCTCCAGGCACAGCAGACAAAGTTATTTGGTTCTTAAGATGTCACTGCCATTAAAAATGATTGATCATTGTGATGACTAATTAGCATTTGTTAAGAATGGTTCTTGACTTTCAGAAGTGAAGAATATCAGTCTCTGACAAGCATACAGTAGTCAAAATGTTGTCTTCTGAAACTGAGGATTTCTCTTTTGAGATAGTGATTTCCCGAGGAAGGTGCTATACTTCATGTTTTAAGTCCAGTTCCCCCCTTGCCCTCTACAGAGAGGATCACAAAGTTCCTATAATTCATAAAGGACTAGTCAAAGTTTTCCTCAGTTTAATTAGAGGTATCATTCTAATAACAGAAAGTAACTCTAAAAACACAGAAAGAAAGCAAATCCATGATTACCATCTTGTAGTTTGTGGGTATCGGGCATGGCTCTTTTCTCCAATAAGCCTTTGCCATTAAAAAAGTCAAAGAAATGAGAAGGAAGGTATAAGCTTACTGGAGTCTCAGCTTTCATCTGGGCCCGCAACTTCTCTCTCATTTCTTTCTCATTGAATTTGGCACTTCTTTTTACATAGACTCCTCCATGCTATAAGAGAGAAAGAAGAAAAAAGAAAAGCATTAAATGTTTAAGTAGTTTAATGTAGAATAGTCGATAGAAGAACAAACAAGATGACAATGACAAGTCACCTTTATGACTCATGCTGCAAATTGCCCGCAAGACATTTTCTCCTACAAGTAAAGCACTTGGAACTAATTTTACATCTGCACATACTTTAGTTCACCAAATCTGTTTAAACAAAAACCTGATACAAACCAACCTCCAATGCATAAGTGACTTGAAGTGTCTTGTTTAAAGGTGTTAAATAATTAACTGGTAGATGGCATTGGAAATGACCCCAGGGATCTACCTATTCTTGACAACACTGACATCCAGTTTAATTTGTATATTAAGGGAAAATCACACAACTGAAGCTACTCACATACAAGCACTTACAGGTCAATGCTTTCAATTTTATGTGCCCACTCTTAAATAGTGACTTACATGAATACTGGAAATGCAGGTATCATACATCTACATACAGAATTTATGAATAGCACAAAGGTAACTAGCAGAGGTCTTGAAAACTTCCATTCACTTCTTAGAGAATCAAGCTTTCAATAAAGAAGTTACATACAGAGACAATAATTGAATAAATAAACCAAGATCTTTAGAAGACAAAGAATTTTATAGAAATATTTTTGCTGAAAACTATTACTAAGAGTTAGACTTGGAAAAGATTTATTTTATAACTTGTTGCACACAGTTTATCATGAAAACTTCAGTAAAAGAACTACATAAAAGGATTGCAAAATCAGCTTCCAAATAAGAGAATTTCAATTTTAAGGTACATCGTTTTCATGGGTTTTCTAACTGACTCCATAACTTGGTAATATTCTTTTCTGTCTGCCCTGACTTTTGGTATTATTTCTGTTTTGTCAGACAACTTCTGTCTGTTTATGGTTTTACACACTCTTAACAGAAATGTGACAGCAAGATTAAAACTACTAAGAGCTGAACCTTATTCAATTGTCTGATCTCAGAAAAAGATACAGTACACATTGGAGAAACAGGGGTCGTGGGCTGTGTCTGAGACTGGCATGGCATGGCAGTCAGGAATACAGTTTTAGAGGTTAGGAGGGAGTCATGCAAACTGCTTCCAGCATTTGCTTTTCATGGCATTCAGAGATGGCCATGCAGTTGCTTAGCTAGTAGTATTTGATGCGATTTTTAAGTTGCTCTCCAAAAAGCTGCAGTGAAAAGGAACATAAAGTAAAAGGTGCATTAACTTCATATGGTCTGTGGTTCCCTGCCACGGTGAAGGAGCTGTGACTGGCAGAGAACCAAAACCATAAACATAATTCCCCGGGTCCACCGAGCTTGGCCTTTAGCAGGCAGGATCACAGTATCAGGATCATCTCATAAGCAGTTCCAACATTTCCAGACAGGTAATGGCATGAACATAAAATGTTCCAAAGCTGTGCAGTAAACAGAGCTACATGTTATCTCCACACTCCACTTACAAGAGTGTTTTTAAGATCTGACACTACTAAAGGGAAGTAGAATTCTTAAGTAGACTTAAGTACAGACATATTCTGACACTCGCCAAAACCACCCGTCAGGAAGGGCAAACTAAGTTTGGTATCAGAAAAATATATAAAAGACTTCCATGTAATTGGCAAGTCATCATTCTGTGTGAGCTCAGCTACGTCAAGCTTTGATAAATGGGAGAAGGCTGAAATCAAGGTCTGCCCTTATTATCAAATTACTAACAACATGCACTAAACCAGAGAAATACCGAACCAGTTTTCCTTGCAGAAATGAAGTTACTATTGTACAGTCTGCTCAGGGATCCCTTAACACCAGAGACACATCTGGTGTCCCACCTCAGACTTCTTAATACTCAGAAGCAGACTTGTGCTTGTGAAGTAAACAGGCCCACGGTCACATAAGAACAGATAAAGTATGTAGTGTCATACCAACACTCGCTGCATACAACCCAAACACATCACTGTGCCAGGTCCCCTATGGCTCAGGGTTACAAAGCTAAAGAGAGGCTGGATGCCACAGCATCCGTGTTGCTGAAATTCAGTAACAACCAAAAGGGTGCACAAGCTGATGCTGAATAACAGAAAAGACCAAGACACATTTTCTACATCAAAAAGTCAGGCAAACTGTGAGATAGCAAAAATATTTATCAAAATTGCACCCCAGCCTCATTAGGGGGTATGAGATGAATAGGAGCTAGCTACATTCAGGGAGAGAATGACAGGAGAAAAAAATAATCAGTTCCATCCCAAAACAGTAAAGCCAGTAGTATGAAAAGGAATAGGTTCTACCTAATAAATTTGACCTGGAATATAACAGGTTAATTTAAGTGTTTCTTTTATTTTCTTGCTATTAGATAGCTGCCTCCAAAGAAGAATGCAAGCTATGCGATTGTATATAGCTTGAATTCCCCATTTTGTATTGCATTTCCTTTTCAGTAAGAGATCAAATATATGAACCCTTTTCAAAACAGATTTCTGGAAGTACTGTTTTTAAGGTTATAATTTTTTTCCGCTGCACTTTGAAAGCCCCTCTTTCAGTCAACAATGGATTATGTTTACAAATATACTTCCTTTGTGCCTGAATTTTGCTCTCCTGGACATCCAGGCCACATTTATTTCCAAACAGGATGTTTACCTGAGGTAGGGAATATGAATTCCGTGAGCATGGCGTAATTATGTGGCTCTGGAAACTTTTAGTGAAGTGTAAGTGACATCACTGACAGAACATCAACAGGAAGGACAGGAAGTGTTTTATGTTTTTGCACTGTTTGGTGTGATAAAAACAATAAAAATAACTATTAGCTTGCACTGCGGGCCTTCTGCATCCCGTCTCAGTCATAAGCACACATGCATCACCCCTGCCTTTCAATTGTGTCACTAATTTAAATATATGATATAAAAATACATATAATCACTCCTCACTAGATCTTGTAGAGGTTTTATTTTTTGAGGAATCCAAAGCTCAGTAGATTTTATTTAATAGATTTAATATAAATGTTTTGATTAAAAATGTAAGCTGCATTCAGATTAATTTCCAAAGGAACCTTCTTTTAACAGTCAATATACCAGTCAGGAAACTAAGCACCGGATGTTCCGGATAGCAAAAGTAATTTTTCCAAAATCTCGAAAAAAATCATTTCTGGACACAGAGCGATAGTGGATGGAATGTATGTCCAGTCTGTATTTTAGTTAAAGCGGAGTTAAATCACCATCAACATTATGACTACAGGCAAGGACAAAGAGCAAAATATTTCCATGCAGCACAGTGGTCACGTTACTGGATGAAAAATGTAGAGAATGACTGAGGACAAGCATTAGACAGTTGAGAAGTACATTTTCTCCCAATGGATACCCTTAGTGAGGTATGACAGGATCTAACAATCTGTACTTATTTAGGAGACTGAGATGGGAAATCTATCAATAAAAGACATTGTGAACAGTTTTATTTTCTGGGCAGTATATCCTTCTCTAAACACACCAATTTTAGCAGAAAGGATGGCAATTGTCCATGCTCAAGCCTAGATCTATAACCTACTTGGCTGCCTAAGACATGACTCCAGAAGACAACAAAGACTTTCAACCATCAAGCTCAAAACATTGTGTGTGCTGCCAAAGATGAAGGAAAGAGTAAATTCTCCCATTTGGACATACACCTGTAGTTGCCTACTCTTCATATATTCCTTTACAAACTAATAATATACGTAGTTCTATTCATATCCAGCATAGTATTTCTGTCAATATTCCTCATCCTTTTGGACAGGGATGACAGTCAATTCAATCAAACAGTCTAATTCTATTAGAAGTACTTTTCTAATTATTTTTCTTTTCTTTTCTTTGCCTGAGCAGTGGGATGTGGGGACAGAAAGCAGATTAATGTCCAGGGAACACGTAAAGATCAAACACAGAACACAAAGGAGAAAAATCTCATTGAACAAGCACTTTGGAACAGTTATCCAAAACTCTATCTATTTCTATTCTAGCTAAGCACCCATCCTGAGATAAGTACTGATCACCTAGAAAAACATACCAGTACTTCCAAAAACATCTCCCACTACATTTTCTTTTGTTTGTGTAAAAAAACAGTCCAGCTTTCAGAAAAAGCAAAGAACAAGAATAACAAATTCAGAGGACATTAGGGAGCTAAGTCATCTACACTGCCCTCCTCCATTTTAGAGTGAAGATCACACCCACTCACTCTGTTGGCCGTACAGTGACCACAGTCTACTGTTTCTCAGTAGTTGTGTAATTTTGAGTCACATCAAGTTGAGATCTCACATGAAAGGAACAAGAGGAGCATTATACAGAAAGAAGAAAAAGAAAAAGATTGGAATACTTTAGACTCAGGTTTTTGCTTAATTAAAGTCCAAATAAAAACCGTTGACATGTTCATGGGCCTGCCTTTCCTCTCCTAAGGTCCAATTTTTCTCTTATATTGTGCTAAACCCAAACAATTGAAAAATAAGTTAAGTACATCACAGAAATGCCATTATACTCCCAATTTGTAGCATGACACATGGGAAAAAAAGTC